>CM051380.1:7826698-7884254 GCA_028015245.1 Cardamine occulta | reverse complement strand
TTTTTTTTTTTTTTTTTTAGAAATGAAATCACAAATAAAAAATAAAAATTAGTGTAAAAACAAATTTAAAATAAATAATGTACAAGAAACCTTACCGTGGGTCGCTTCCCACTAGCGCTTGTTTTAAGTCGTTAACTCGACTTTTGTAGTATATCGCTTAACACGAGGAACATCACCTAAGGCGTAAAGTATCACCTTCTCCAATGTGTTATCCGCAAGATACGGCTTGATCCTTTGGCCATTTACCACTTAATTTGTCTCTTCAGCTTTCGCGGTTTAGCAACACCACAGCCCATGTGGTCTAACCTCCTTCGACGTGAAGGGCCCAGACTATCCGGACTTCAGCTTACTCCGGAATAATCAGACGAGAATTAAACAATAAGATCTTGATCATTGGGAGAAAACCCTCGATGATCTTCTTGTCATGGTAAGCTTTTGATCGCCCTTGTAAATCTTTGAATTGTCATAGGCGAGATGCCTAATTTCCTCCAACTCGTGTAACTGCATAGATCTCCTCAAATGCAGGTACGATGTCGGTTGAGCAATTTAATAAACCAGGCCGCTTTGGTACTCCAATTCCACCGTAAGGTGGTATGCCTTCCGCGGACACCAAATGAAAAAGGCGTTGTCCCCAACGGAGTCTTATATGCGGTCCTATACGCCCATAGAGCGCCATCAAACTTCTGGACCAATCTCACGCTGACGCTCACCGCCTTCTGCAGATACTCTTTATCTCCCCACTGGAGATCTCAACCGTCCACTAGCTTGAGGGTGATAAGGAGAAACTACCTTATGCGTAAAAACTATTCTTCTTCAACAAGTTCTCAAAAACCTTGTTTACGGTGTGAGCCTCCATCGCTAATCACCACCCTCGGGACTCCAAACCCTGAAAGACGACACTCTCAACATCTTGATAACCACTCTAAGATCATCAGGTCGGGCAGCCAGTGCCTCAACCCATTTAGAAACATAATCAAGCACCACTAGAATGTACTCATTACCGTGAGGAGGATGGAAACGGTCCCATGAAGTTCTATGCCCCATACATCAAAAATCTCCAACTTCCGTATCAAAATTCGGGGCATCTCATTACGCCTATCGATGTTCCTTGCTTTGACACGATCGCACTCTAGAGACAAACTCTGCGCATCACGGAACATCGCCGGCCACCAATAACCGCTTTGTAAAGCCTTGAAACTGTTTTGAATGTGGCAAAGTGCCCAGTATATGACGAAATGTGATAATGTAGGATCCCGTGGATCTCTCGCAGACACACATCTCCTATACAGCCCATCCAACACTGCTTGTACAGAAACGGCTCATCCCAAAAATACCGCCTAACATCAAGTAAAAACTTCCTTTTGCTTTCCACTAGGTTTCGTGAACCTTATCAAGAACCAAGAAGTTTGCAATCTCTCCAAACCATGGGAAACTGAGGACTGATCGGTCGAATCGATTCATTAAAGTTTTCGGAGCAAAATGCTCCAACAAAGTGAGCAGTGTGCTCCATAGGGTGCTCGGTCGGGTCCTCGGAAAATTTTGCAAGTGCTGATAGAATAGATCCGTTCATCTTGTAGACTATCCTCCATAAAAGGTGTCCTTCAATCTGCAACCCGCTTCAAGTGATCCGCAACCCCATTTTTGGACCCTTTCTTGTCCTTTATCTCTAGATCGAACTTTGTAGTAAAAAGAATCCACCTCAATAACCCGGGCTTTGCATCCTTCTTCACAAGAAATACTTTAATGCAGATGGTCCTGTGGGGAACAATTACCTTCGATCCGACGAGGTACGACCTGAATCTTCAAAAGCGAAAACAATCGCTAATTCCTTTCTTGGTAAAGTAGGCACGACACCGAAAGCATCGCCCATCGTCCGATCGGGCATAATAAATCACATGGAGCTTTTGTCTCCTCTCACCTGAACAAAGCCCCTACACAAAAAATCACTTGCATCCGCTATAACCTCAAATGGTAGCTCCCAATCTGGCGTGTACCATTTGCACCAACCAAGGCTCCCTTAATGGTGTGAAAAGCCAAACAAATACTATCAAATTCAAACTTCACCTCCTACACAGCAATCTCAGAAGAGGTCTAGCAATCTTAGAAAAGTCTTTGATGAAGTGACGGTAGAATCCTTCAAAAGGTCCCGTAAAACTCACGGATTCCTTAACCAAATTAGAGGTTGCAAACTCATCACGACTTCTATTTTTGCCTTGTCAAATTCGATCCTTTCTCGATATCTTGTGCCCAAGCACTATCCTATCTCGGACCATGAAGTGAACACTTCGCCAACTTGAGAACTAGATGCTTCTCCTCGCACCTTCAATACCCTCCGCACAAATTGGACAAACAAGAAGAAAACGAACTCCCATACAGTAAAAGTCATCCATAAATACTTCCATAATATCCTCAATAATGTCAAGAATATAGACATCATACAACGCTGAAACGCTAGTTTGAGCATTACACAAACCGATTGGCATTACTAAGTGTACGCAAGGTACCTTAAGGACATGTGAATGTCGCCTTCTCGATCGTCCGGATGGATGGGAATCGAAAATCCTTGAAAAATCATCTAAGAAACAGTAATATGGATGGTTAGCCGACGCCTAGCATCGTGTCAATAGAAGGGTAACGGAAAATGATTCATGAAAGTAAAGCAGCATTCAATTCCGATAATCTATGCACATTCTATGTCCACCATCGATATATTAGTATTTTGTCCCATTTTAGCTAGTCTTTTTCATATTGTTTTCTTTTGAGTCTTTTCTAGTCTTTTGTGTCTTTTCAGTATTTTAAGGCTCGAGCATGGATTGAAGATGTTGGAAGACATTGGAGCAAAAGGAGCAAAATTTGAGCCAAAAGACGATTTTCCTACCGGTCGAAAGACCGTCAGGATTGAGATGCAGCACCTGCTCGACCTATTTTACCTAGGGACGATTTTTAATTTATTTTGTTTTATTTTAGAATAAATAGAGGCAAGTCGCCTTGGACTTGTAGAGACGCTCATTCTCGCACTTCAGCTCTTCATTCTAGGTTTTATTTTTGCCTCAAGACTCCACCACTTTGTTCTTTCTTCGACGGATTTATATTATTCAGCTTTGGATCTCTATTCCCTACTATTGATCAATCCACAACTCGCTTGAGAAGTTTTCCGAACCTTTTTCTTTCAATAAATCATGAACTCATCTCCTTGCTTTGTTGTGTTTGATTTGCCATGCGGTAGTAGATCCGTAGCTAGTGTTAGGGTTTTCAATAGTGATTTAAGTTGTCAACAACTGAGCACAAATAGGATCGGAATTTATATGTCTTCGCCAATAGAGGTTCGAATGCCCAGGTTAGCTTGATCACCAGCCTATGATTTTAAGGTTAAACTTATTCATGAGAGTGTTTGTGTAGTAGAAAATCAGAGCAATTGTAGAGTCAACGAGAGTTGATTGCATGATTGATTGTGAACATATTGAACCTGTTTGTTAATGCTACCGCCTTCAAGTAGGTCTCACGCAGAGTTTCGGATTCTAGGTTGTTAGATAAAAGTGTCGATACACCACGAGTAAGTGGGCGACATTTATATGTGTTTGAAGTTCTAGACCGGAGTTAATTAGCAATAATAGTTGCTCAACCTTTGTCTCCTAATCACCAGCGTAAATACCTTGACCTAGTGTTTTTAATTAATTGTTTACACCGATTTTATTTTATTATTTTGCTGTTCAAAAATACACAAATCTCATTGTCTTAGCTTTGAATTAAAAATCTCATAATTTCATAGCGTAACCTTGGTCTCTGTGGATTCGATTCCTTTATACTATTGCGATTGTTCTGCACTTGCAGATTTAATCGGGTTAAAACTCGACACATCAAGTTTTTGGCGCCACTGTCAGGACCAATCATGCTACCTTTTGATTTTTTATTTTGTTTTCAGTCTAAGAAACTACCGATCTTTATTTTTATTTGTTTCATGCTGTCGTGCACGACCAGAGAAGAACAAGAAGAAATTGCAATCAAGATCTAACCATCCTCACCAACTAAGAGTTAGCTCAAGATCGAACGCCAAAAACCGCTAAAAGAGACTTACAGCTCCTCCGGTCATCATGGCTGAACAAGACAATGGTATGGCTGCTCAGTTACAGTTGCTAAGGGATCAGATTGCTCATTTGAGAAGGAAGAGCCACAAGCTCCACGAAGTTCACCTGCTATAGGGGATTCGGATAATCCCCATGCATTCTATCAAAACCGCCACCTATTGCTTTCTCCAACAATTCAGAGGCAAGACTATGAGATCAAGCCTCGATGATCACATTGGTGAAACAACACCCCTTTCACGGACCGCCAAATGAGATACCGACGGATCACATCGAAAACTTTGAAGAAATCTGCAGCACCACCGGTTCTAATGGGGCACGCCGGAGTTTCTTAAATGCAAGTTATTTCCATTTTCTTGTCGACAAGGCTCAGAGGTGGTCAAGTCATTGCCAGCTGGTTCTTTCGAGGACGTGACGAAGTTAGAGCTGCCTTTTAGACCACTTCTACACTAAGTCCAAGACAGCCGCCTACTTTAAACAAAAATTTCGCTTTTTCCAACAACATTCTGCGTGAAGCTTTTTGTGTAACTTGGGAGAGACCAAGGAATACCGTAGGGAGTGTCCTCATCATGGTTTTAAAGATGAACAGATTCTGGGAATATTTTACGATGGAGTTGAATAGATTACCGCAATGCCCTAAATGCCGGAGTAACGGGATTTTATGACCAAGACTAGAGAAGGTGCTTTTGAGCTGATAGAGAACCTTGCTTCACGCTTAGCAACAGGTCTCCCGAGTATGATAGGTCCAAGAAAGTTAACAAAGGTGGGACACCCTGAAGATAGATGAAATGACAAAGAAAGGTAAACTTACTCCTACGCGAAAAGTCAAAGACCGGTCAAGTTTAAGGAAGAGAATGGGCTGCGCCTATTTCTCAAGAGTTTGAAGAAGATGATGATGCTGGAGTACATGAGGTTAACTATGTGAGTGGCCAGGATTTATCCTAACCGAGGGTTCAATCAAAATTATGGAGCCACCCCAACCTCTCCTACCGAAGCACCAATGTCAAGAACCCACAAGACCAAGTTTATCCGCAACAAGGAGGTATCAATCAGCTGCCACAAGCTAAGGGTTTTCAAAAAGTTTTACTCCAGCAACACTCAGGGAAGCAGACATCCCTAATCGAATCAGAATCGGTTCCAAGGAGGAAACCAACAACAAAACACCAATTTCATGGCACCACCACAAGCTGCCTCCGCACCTACATCTCAAGATAAACCCAAGAGTCTTATGCAGCCTAATGGTTAACCAATAGAAAGCATCTATCGAGATTAATGCCAAGGTAGATCACATGTACACCGATCTAAATGCCAAGTACGAAGTCATATCAAGACATGTGAAGAAGCTTCGATACACAAGTAGCTCAAACCGCCGAGGCTATCAAGAGACCAACCGAGCTCTTCCGTAAAGGTGAATCGCCCAGAACGAATATCACGTGAATGCTGTTGAGTCGAGGAGTGGAAAGTGCGGTACCGCCTTACGGATGAAGTTTTCTACTAAAAGCTAAGGAGAAGAATTCGAGCACCAGGCTCAAGGAAGTGATTTTGCTAAGAAAAATGGGAATGTTGAGGTTGGATTAAGCTCAGAACACCTCTGGGAACTGTTCCAAATGAATCTGAAAAAATTTTCCGAGCACCTCAACCTCTTTTGGAGCACTCGCCTCCTACTGTGGTGCTCCCACCTGAAATTTTTAAAAATTCCTAAACTCCACCGGAATCTAGTCTACATACCTAAGGTCCCTTATCCAATACTTCCAAGGAAATCTCCAAGGATTCGGAAGATGCAAAGTGCAAGGAGATGCTTAAGGATTCGACGTGAAGCTTCCCTTGGTTGATACCTGCAAATGATGCTTCTCTCGCCGATACATGAAAGATCCGGTTGCTGGTAAGGTTGTTGAGGAAGAGAATGTAATGATCATTTCTAAGGAGCGCAATACCATACTTCAGAGTAAGGTGTTGAAAAAAAGAAGACCTTGGAGGTTTGTTATCTCGGTGAAGATAGGACCGCAGTACGCTTAATGTTCTTTAAAGTGACTTAGGGTTCCAGCATCAATCTGATGCCATAATCCGTGGCTAAGCTGGGATTCACCAAGTTCGCCTCACGTAAAATCTCATTGGTTTTTACGGATCGGGTCTACAAAGCTCCGGTGGGTATTATTGAAGATATGCATGTCCTAATTGGGGATACATTCATCCCAACCGATTTTGTGGTTCCGGAACTTGATGAAGAACCCAAGGACCCACTAATATTGGGTAGAGTTTTATGCACGGCTCGTACTATCATTGATGTCAAGAAGGCATAGTCGACCTCTTCTGGAGATATGTTAGTTCGGCTTGAGATGAGCAAGCTTCTCAAGAAACCGACGATCGATGGGCAGACATTTGTGATCCATGATGAGTCGAGATAGCCAAAGATGTGGTCGAAGAGATCTTAGCAAGTTTATCCTTAGAAGTCGCTTGACTAAACCCGAGGGTGAACACGTTTTCTCGAAAGTGAAGACACCCATGGATTCGCTAAGTTTCTTGATTCCAACATCGAGTGGAGGAAGGAGATGAATTTCTGAGCCTAGGAGAGGGCACAAAAACGAGGTCCAACGAAAGCACCCCAATGAGCACCCCACAAGTACAAGGAGCACTCCCCCCCCAAAAATCCGATTTTGGGAGGATCTTGAGTGAGCCAAAGCTCCAAAGCTTGAGTTAGACCAACAGGCTCGTATGTTTTTTTTGGTCCCAACTCCACTTATCCAGTTATAGTGAATGCTAATTCGAACAATGTAGAAATTACCTGCTTTTGTAGTGAACCGAGGAAGATAGGAAGCGTCTCAGGATATTCACTAGGATGATATCACCCGGTATATCTCCCGACTTATGCATGCACTAATATACATGTAGACGATGAATCTATGACTTCGCGAGCATCGAGGTGGTTAAACCCTAACCTCAAGGATGTCGCCAAGAAAGAGATAATGAAACTTCTAGAGGCTGGTGTGATTTATGCGATTTCGATAAGAAGTGGATCAGCTCGGCACGTAGTTCCTAAGAAAGGAGGTATCACAATGATTAAAAATGATAAGAGCGAACCGATACCAACCAGGACGGTAACCGGACATAGGATGTGATAGATTATCTGAATTGAATGCTGCTACTCGCAAAGATCATTTTCCGTTACTCTTTATCGACCGGGATGCTGGAGTGGCCTCGCTAACCATCCATATTACCGTTTCAGATGGTTTTTCGTGATTTTTTCCGATTCCCATCCACCCGGACGATCAAGAGAAGACGACATTCACATGTCCCCACACGCACCTTTCGCATCACCACGCCAATCGGTTTGCGTAATGCCCAAGAACGCTTCAACATTGTACGATGTCTATATTTACCGACCTTATCGAGGATATTATGGAAGTATTTATGGACTACTTTTTCCGTACGGGGAGTTCATTTTCTTCTTGTTTGTCTAATTTAGTGCAGGTATCGCAAAGGTGCGAGGAGAAGCATCTAGTTCTCAACCGGGAGAAGTGTCACCATAGTCCGAGACGGGATAAAGGTGGGGCACAAGATATCGCAGAAAGGGATCAAGTCGACAAGGCAAAAATAGAAGTCATGATGAGTTCGCAACCGCCTAATTCGTTAAGGGAATCCGCAGTTTTCAGGACACGCGGGATTCTACCGCCGCTTCATCAAAGACTTTTCTAAGATCGCTAGACCTCTTACGAGATTGTCGTAAAGGAGGTGAAGTTTGAATTTGATAGTGACCGTTTACGGCTTTTCAAAACCATTAAGGGAGCCTTGGTTAGTGCACCGACAGTATAACCGCCAGATCGGGAGCTACCAATCGAGGTTATGAAGGATGCAAGTGATTTTGGTGTGGGAGCCGTTCAGTTCGAGGAGAGACAAGAAGCTCCATGTGATTTATTACGCCCCGACGATGGACGATGCTTGCTCAGACGCCACTACCGAGAAGGAATTATTAGCGATTGCTGCTGAAGTTCAGTCATACCTCGGATCGAAGGTAATTGTTCACATCACCATGCTACATTGAAGTAGTGCTGACGAAGAAGGACGCAAAGCCCAGGTTATCGAGGTGGATTCTATACAAGAGTTCGATCTAGAGATAAAGGACAAGAAAGGGTCCAAAAATGGGGTTATGGATCACTTGAGCAGGTCAGATTGAAGAAGACACACCTATAGAGGATAGTCTACCGGATGAACAGATCTATTCAATCAGCACTTGCAAAAATTTTCCCGAGCACCCGACGAGCACCCGACGGAGCACTCTGCCCGCCTGCTGGAGCACTCCGCTTCCTAAAACTTTTATGAATCAATCAGCACCCGTCGCCCTCTGGTTTCCCATGGTTTGGAGAGATTGCAAACTTCTTGGTTGCTGATAAGGTTCCCGAGAACCTAGTGGAAGCAAAAGGAAGAAGTTTTTCCATGATGTTAAGCGGTATTTTTGGGATGAGCCATTTCGCATAAAACAGGTTCGACGGGCTGTATATGAGATGTGTGTTCGAGGCAGTAGATCCCCGGATCCTACAACATTGTCATATGCCAGGCACTTTGCCACATTCAAAACAGTTTCAAAAGCTTTACAATCCGTTATTGGTGGCCGATGATGTTCCGTGATGCGCATGTTCGTTTCTAGGTGCGATACGTATCAAAGGCAAGGGAACATCAAGAAGCGTAATGAGATGCCCCAGAATTTTATTCTGAAGTCGAAGTTTTTGATGTACAGGGCATAGACTTCATGGGACCGCTTTCCATCCTCCTATACAATGGAAAGTACATTCTAGTGGCCGCTGATTATGTTTCTAAGTGGGTCAAGCCACTGCTAGCCCAACTAATGATGTTAGAGTGGTCATCAAGATGTTCAAGAGTGTCATCTTTCCCGAGGTTTGGAGTCCCTAGAGATGGTGATTAGCGATGGAGGCTCACACTTCATAAACAAGGTTTTTGAGAACTTGTTGAAGAAGAATGGTGTTACGTATAAGGTAGCTTCTCCTTATCACCCTCAAACTAAGGGATAAGTCGAGATCTCCAACAGGAGATAAAGAGTATCCCGCGTAGACAAAGAGATCACGCCGTAAGGATTGGTCCAAGAAGTTGACGACGCTCTATGGCGATAGGACCAAGATATAAGACTCGCTAGGACAACGCTTTTCATTCGGTGTACGGAAGCGTACGCCACCTTCCGTGGAATTGGAGTACAAAGCGCTGGGCTATTAAATTGCTCAACTTCGACATCCTACCTGCATTTGAGAGGAGATCCATGCAGCTGCACGAGTTGGAGGAAATTAGGCATCTCGCCTATAACAACTCAAAGATTTACAAGGAGCGATCAAAAGCTTACCATGACAAGAAGATCATCACCATGAGTTTTTCTCCCAATGATCAGGTACTATTGTTTAATTCTCGCCCCAGATTATTTCCGTAAGTGAAGTCCAGATGGTATGGCCCCTTCACGATCAGGGAGGTTGGACCACATGGAGCTGCGGTGTTGCTAAACGCGAAAAGAGACGAATTGTGGTAAATGGCCAAAGGATCAAGCCGTATTTGTGGATACACACATGGAGAAGGTGATACTTTCGCCTTAGGTGATGTTCCTCATGCTTAAACGGCTCACAAAGTCGAGCTAACGACTTAAAACTCAACACAAACAAAAGGTAAATTCCAAATTTCCTTTCCCAACTCCACTAACTTTCTTTTTCCTATTTTGCAGGGACATGCACCGGTCCACCACAACCAACCAAATCTCAAACCCTACTCCCTCCCTTCTATATCACGGATCGAAGCTCCCGCAAAACACACGCCTCCATCGCCATCTCTCATCTCGCTGCTCAGATCTAGCTTTCGACCTCTCACCGGAGAACCGCTGCCTTATCTCCACCGCCAACAAAGCTTCACCTCGCCTCCGGGGCGAAACCCAACCGCAAGTTTCCTCGACTTGCTCTCGAGCCAAGTTCCTTCTCTCACCACTTCCGCCCACCTCGCATCTCATCTCAGATCCATCACCACCATCATTCGCCTCCCTAAATCTTCCGCCATCCCCCGCAGCCACCGTCTCGACACCGGCGCGAATCTTTCTCGCCTCACTATACCGCTTCTCATCTCTTGGCAAGAATCTCGCCGACCTCCTCCGAAGCTCACTTCGCCGATATCCTCGGATCACCATTACATCAGGGTTCACCATCGCAAGTCGCCTTGACTTTTCCATGTCCGCCAAGCTCGTCTTCGCTATCGCGGACTCCAAGCTCTCCGCCTCATCATGCCTCCGGCAGTTTTTCGCCACTAACAAGGGAAAAGGCAAAGCCAACACCTCCACACGGTCCGCCACCATCCGAGAGATTCGCCACGCACCCGCGGCCCCGCCTAAAACACGCCTTTCGATCTCTGAATCAAGGAGCTCCTACCATCTCACCGGACTCGTGGGACACTCGCGATGCCTATTACTACAATCAGCTTCTCGGCTGAAGCTAGAGCCTACGAGGTACATGCGCGAGACGACGCTCAGCAACTAGGTCCCAAGACCAAGTTCGAGGATCCTAAGCCACGCGATTGCATGCCTTTTCAAGCTAGAGGAATATGTGCTTTACCCCGCCCTTGTGAGTCAATGCCTAGCCACCGCCACTCTCACTTACAAAGATCCGGACTCTCAACACTTAAGAAGGTACATTTTCGCTTTACTGGAGGAACGGCACGATATAAATATGTGGGGATTTTTTATGCCTTGTATGGCTTCCGTGAGACGGTCACCAAGCTGGATTCACCAAAGTAGTTCCCGCAGTCAAAAGAATTCTGGAGCCATATCACCTCAAGCCTGTACTCGTCCAACTCCGCAAGTCAAAACCGCCTCCTATCCCAGCACTTCGTGATATGTGCGAGAATTTTCAGAACATGCTTTTTGCCCGGCCGTAGGTAACAAAGTTCATATCGATGAGTTGCTGCTATTATTCTCGGATGCTCATATTGTAGGAATGGGAACACGTAAATTCCAAAGTCTACTGCTCCAACTTAGGCGCCCGCTGGTCAAGTGATTTGCGGAATCAAAGACAGCCCCACGGAGAACAACAAGGACAGAGATCGAGCGAATAGGGAGTCTCATAACTCCGCTCTTTCGCCATCAACGAGTGGATCTTCATCCGCCTCATGTCACCCAAATCTCACGGATGGATATGAAGCACCTGCCACGCCCAAGATCATCCTTGCACCGCCCAACTACCAGTTCATTATCGCGACCGGAGAGTCTAGCCTCATCGAAGCTTCAACCCGCCGCGATCGAACTCTACACCATGGAAGATCTTATGCTCCATCCACCTCCACAAGCACTCATCGCCATCCCAAGCCGATCATCATCGCTAGGCCGAGCACATCTTGTCGGGCATATCTCGCCATGACACCGACGATGACGCCATACCGTCCCGGCCTAGCACTTCCTTACCATGCCGCCTCTACTCAAGGTGAGTTTGATCTTCCACCCATCTCTGATGATGCTGACACTGCTGAGTATAGGAGGTGGATGATCGAGTCAATAAAAAGAAACAACAGCCTTATGCAGAGGATCATGCAAACGTTGGCACGAGGATGTTGCCATACCACCGCCCAAGCAGACTGCATCGCCTAACCTACAAACTCAACCTCAGGCTCCGGGCAGCAATTACGCCGTAAGAAGAGGCGAGCACCTGCTCCACCAGGGTGCTCCATGGGCGACTAGCACGACACCGCGACAACTCAGTGATATCCCCCTTTACCCTCTATCATCATTGTATTATCCATGTGTGATTTTATTTTTCTTTGTCGCCAATCTCTCGTTCTTTTTCACACCGGAGACGGTGTGATTTAAGTCCGGGGGAGCGGTTAGTTATTTTATTCTATTGAGTCTTGTTGTTGTGTCAGTCCCAAGAGTCTTAGATTTTTAGTGAATCAGGTCCTGCTGCTTGGTTTACTTTTATCGAGTATGTTTTAGTGTTTTATCGAGTCAAAAGCTTGTTTGGGAACTATGAACTTGATCTATTAGATTTGTTTTCTGACTAAGGATTACTTGTATGACTCACAGCTTGGCCAAAGTTCTGTATCGGGAAGGCATTGGGCGGATTGAATATTCCCCAAAGCTCACGCACGGGAAATAGGTGAACCTATGTCATCTCTCGATTTTTATTGGACCCTAACCTGATCTTCAATTTCTTTCTCGGGTTTGATGTTCATTAGGGAAGACCTATTCGAGCCAAATAAGACCACGTAACCTCCACAAAGTATGATACTCCTCTCTCACTCCCCTTCATTACACCGAGAAAAAGAAAGAAAAGAAAAGAAAAGAAATAAAAAGGAGAAGTTCAAAGCAACGTCAAGTGAACCAAGGGATGATGCGAGACCGCGTATCCTTTTGTGACCTCATGGAAAGCTTGTTGTAGTTTAAACTAAAAATCGAGTGAACCAAGGGATGATGCGAAACCTTAGTATCCTTTGTGACCTCATGGAGATTCGGCCCCACAAAATAAATAAAGAAGCATCGAAAAGTGATGGCTGTGAAAAGGGTGAAGCATCGACAAATGAAAACCGATGGCTGTAAGAATAAACAGAAAGTTGATGGCGTGGAAAGAGGGAAAAGGGGAGAGGAAAGTTATATGGGAGAGGGTCTTTGGTTAGAAGAAGTTGGCACCTTTGGACCGATTTCCTAAGATCACTGGTTTTTATTTTCATTAATCTATGTAAGAGATGACAAGGGGATTCCAAAACTTCTGTTGGATGTGAGTTATTAAGGTTAGGTTATGAACCCCACTGGCTAACTACGTACATAGTCCTAAGGTCCAGTGAAGAAGGTATGAAGTTCGAAATTTTTCCAACAAGCAAGTGAGTTCCCGTGATTTTCAAACCTCTTCTCAGTTCTGATCTTGTTTTGTTTGAGGACAAACAAAGGTCTAAGTCCGGGAGTTGATATATTAGATTTTGTCCCATTTATAGTCTTTTCATCCTCATCCACAACCTATTGATTAAAACTTTTAATTTTTATTACACAAAAATTTAAAATTCTATCGTGGATTTAATATCTCGCAGATTTTGCAGAAAATATTTTGGGTTAAAACTCGACAATATGGTTTAAAACTCGACAATATGCGTGTGTCGCCAATAGAGGTTTGTAACCCAAAATATTTTTTGTAAGTGCACAGACACACGCAGTAATATATGGGGTATCGAATCCACAGAGACCAAGGTTACACTATGAAATTATGAGATTTTAATTTAAAGCTAAGATAATATGGTTTTTGTGTAATTTTCGGAACAGCAATTAATTAAATAAATTGGTGTAAAACAATTAATAAAAAGCACTAGGTCAAGGTATTTCGCTGGTGATTAGGAGACAAGGCTGATCAACTATTCAGGGCTAATTAACTACCGGTCTAGAACTCAAACACATATAAATGTCGCCCCACTCTCGTGGTGTATCGACACCTTTATCTAACAACCTAGAATCCGAAACTCTCGCCCGGACCTAACGAAGACGATAAGCATTAACAAAACAGGTTCAATATGTTCACAATCAATCGTAGTAATCAACTCTCGTTGGCTACGCACCAATTGCTCACCAATGATTTTTCTAGCAACCTAGAGCACTCTCATGAATAAGTTAAACCTAAAAATCATAGGCTAGGTGATCAAGCTAACCTAGGCATTACTTAACCCCATCGAAGACATATAAATTCCGCCTCCTATTTGTGTTCAGCCATTAACAACCTAAATCACCATTGAAAAACCTTAACCTAGCTATGGATGTACTCACACATAGCTAAACTAAACACAACAAAGCAAGGAGATGAATTCATGATTTATTGAAAGAATAAGGTTCAGGAAAACTTCCAAACAAGTTATGGATCGATCGACAAGAGAGGAACAGGAGATCCAAAGCTGAATAATATAAATCCCAATCAAAAAAAGAACAAAGTGGTGGAGTCTTGAAAACCAAAAAAAATAAAACCTAGAACGAGAACTGAGTCCGAGAACTAACGTGATACAAGTCTGAGGCGGCTTGCCTCTATTTATTCTAAAAATAAAATAAAATAAATTAAAAAACGGCCCCTAGGTAAAATAGGTTGAGAGCGCTAAGTCCGAAAGGTGTGCTCGATGTGCAGAAAATCGTCTTTTGGCTCAAATTTGCTCCTATTGCTCCAATATCTTCCAACATCTTCAATCCATGCTCTAGAGCCTTAAAATACCTGAAAAGATACAAAAAGACTAGAAAAAACTCGAAAACAATATGAAAATACTAGCTAAAATGGGACAAAATACTAATATATCAAAATGCAACAACTAACATTCTTAGGTTTACTACATTTTGTTAGAAAATTTAACATTTGATTTAAACATGTTTAGTTAAACTATAATATTTGAAAGACTGCTAGATGAGATTTGTTTTTTCTGATGATAAAACATATATATATATATATATATATATATGCATTTTTGTTCCTTCTCATTTAATATACAAGGGATAAGATGGAAAAAAGAACATGCTAAACAGGGGAAAACACGAAGGATCCATATGAACAATGTGGTCAATGGTCATCTAACATTATTTAGTTGGATCGATCGAAGGCATACATATAAAGACACAATAAATTGTTGGGACCAAAGACAAAGACCAAAAGAACATTCAATGTTTTAAGAAAAAATACAATTTGGACCAATTTCGCATTCACATGTGAGCATGTGAGTTCTTTTACAAGGCATGGACTTCTCAGTTCTATCTATTCACATTCATCTTAATACACCTATCACTGTCCATTTATATAAATATTAGTTTCAAGAAAACTATTACAATTTCTGGTTAAATTTTAAAAAGGATATACTTAGTTTTGTTTAAAACGTAATTAGAAGGAAAACTAATTAAAGAGAAATCACAACATCCACACAACATGCCAGTCACAACAAGATAAATAAAATTTCTTTTACGGTATTCTTGAAAATCTCTTGGTAAGTTGGTATCTCGACTTTTTACAACTAGAGAACTAAAATGTGAGGCTCAAACATGTAGTTGCCAATGCATTTTGCGATGTTCCATTTGAAAGCAACCTTTTTTCGAATCAAGAAGTAGTCTTAATGATGCATTCCCCAGAAGATTGGCCAGCTTTCTCCAATCTATTACAAACTTTATTATTTTATATTGGTATGAATTATTATTAGTGTTTTAAATTAAATTTATTTTATGTTTTTAATATCTTATTTATCTTATATATTATTATTATATATGGCTTATGTTGTGTTAATTAAAATTACTATTATATAATTACGTGCGATCTTATATATTTGAAAATTTTATTTAATAAGTTAGATTGTAATATAATTTCGTTGCAAATTAATTGGTGTTATGCATATATTTTCACATTATTCAAAAATCTATAATTGTTTGATTTACTCAAATATATAAATGATTAGAAATGATTAGAAATTCGATATGAGATCCGTCATGATCCGTCTTTATCTGCTATGACCCGTCATGACCCGTTCTCACCCATTATAAAAATAAAAATATTTGAAGATCCGGATTATTTAAGTTAGATGGTAATTAATTTAATTTTAATTTTCGTCCATAATTAATAAGTGAAAAACTGAGTTTAATTTTATGTGAAAAGTAATAATTTACAATATTATTTACTAATTTTTTATTTAGTTATATTAATTTTTTGATTATTATTATATTCTTAATGAATTTATTTAAAAATATTTAATACTATATTGTTTAAATACTCTAATTAAAAAATTCATGTTTATTTAGAAGATACTAAATATAAATAAAAAGATTTAAATTTAATATATTAAGAATTAGAATTTGAAATATCTATATATTGATTTTGTGCTATTTATTAGGGAATTGACTAACTAAATATATAATTATTATGATCATTAATAGGATTTGAAAAAAATTAAAATGATTTTTCAATAACATTTGTTGTAATATCCCACGTAAATGTAATGTTATTTTGTTTATAACATTGCTCAAATAATAATAGGAAATTTTTTAATTAGTTGAGGAAATTAACTCAAAATTTTAAATGAAAAAAAAAGATTTTGGTACATAAAATCTTAATAATATCTTTAAAAAATATCATATTATGCTTGAAGTAGTATCATATTTGGAAGAGAATTATTGGAACGTGATCTAGTGAAGTCAATTGGTAATGGAGCTAATACCAAAGTATGGTTAGATAGATGGGTGTTTGGTGGATCCCCTCGCCGTCCGGTGAATAAGGAGAGTCATTTTGACTTAAACCTCAAAGTGTCACATCTTATATCTGATCAAGGTTGATGGGATTTGACTCGGCTAGAATCGTTATGTCCTCCTCGAGATAGTGTTAAAATAAGATCGTTTCCTCTAGACCTGGATCTACGAGATAGATATGTATGAGCTTACTCTAATGATGGTTGTTATTCGGTGAAAAGTGGAAACTGGTTGTGGAGCCCATATCACCAGCTTTGGAGGTTTTGAATGCAACAAAAGCACTGACCGGTGCTCTAGCGGGTTCAGAGTGCTTGAATAGATATAGAGTATCTGATGTGTCAAATCTGTAAAATGGAAGTTGAGACCGTGAGCCACGTTTTGTTCACTTGTACAATGGCGAGGAGGGTTTGGTCTTTATCTCTTCTTCCCTCTGGTTCATTTGATTTATCAAGTGGTATTATCGACAATATTAACTTTCTCTTTAAATTGATGACTAAAAATGGAGTACCTATCAATCTGCAACGCTCAATTCCATGGATATTATGGGGTATTTGGAAGAGTAGAAATGAAGTTTTATATGGTGGCAAGTTAGGAGATCATCATATTATCCTAGCTATGGCGATTGAGGAAGCAGAGCATTGGTTCAAACATGACCTCGGATATATGTACCATTATATGAGGAACACAAGTTGTGGAGAAAATATGGATTAAACCTAGTGTTGGTATTACTAAATGTAATGTTCACTCCTCTTGGCTCAGTTCGAACTATCGCTTTGGAGATGCTTAGATAGGTAGAGATCACATAGGTATGTTGGTTTATCATGGACGAGATGCAATTTTACCTGTAACTAATCGAGTATCAGTAGAACTGGAAGTTATACTATTGGCTGTTTGTGTCTTCGTGATTTACATATTCAAAGGTTTGAGCTTTGTTCCGATTGTGGAACGGCGGTAAGCGCCTTAGATCAGCCGGAGAAATGGCCGCTATATCGATATGTTTTGGATCAAATTATTCAGGTTTTGTCTTGCTTTCATAGTTCTAGCTTCAAATTGTAATCTCCTCGAGAGAATTCTATTGCTAGGGATATTGCATGAAGCAATACGAACAAGGGTTGATTTAACTCGTATTTAGTCTTGGGTGGTCCAGCATGGCTTCACAATAAGATTTATCTTCAATTAGCTTTCTTTGTCTTTATCATGTGTGTTGCTCTGTTTTTGCGTTTTTGCTCTGTTTGAGCTTCTTTTTGTATCATGGAGTTTTATATATGTTCTAATACCTGACGTTAAAAAAAAAAGTTGTCTTCATTTTTATCTCCCTCTCAACGCTTCATTGTAAAAAATGGCTCGGAAGAATATTAAAAAGTACGACTCAAAGAGACTTGTAAAAGAACACTTTAACATGCTTTCTGGCAAAGAGTTGTTGCCTATCAGATTCGTTCAGATTGACCAAGAGACTGATCTAGATAAGCTACTAGAGATCTATGCAGCTTAAGGTGAAAACTGATATTTTGTTTGGAAAGTGTGGCGAAGGTGGTTTGGTTGCATTGCAGCTAGATTTTTCTCAAGTTGCCACTTTTGTGAAACAACAATTGGGCAAAGAGGTAGAGATGAGTAGATGTGGACCCATAACAACATCCATTGTTGAACCATTTTTCCCACACAAGGATGAGTTTGATCTTAACATTGTCTCCGATAGACTTGGATGCAGCATAAAATTTTCTGAGCTTGACGAACTGGAACATAGAAGGCATAAGTGATTCCCCTGCGGAGGGTTTGATATTAAGGAGAACTGGGACAAGGCCAAGACCATACCGACGGGTGCTTCCTTGACACCTGAGATATGTGCACCTCTTGTTGCAAGCCTTCCTCAAGAGATCAAAGGGAAAATTGGAGATTTCATCCAAGATATTTTCACTCATTTTAAAGATCTTGATTTCACTCTCTTGGAGATGAATCCATTCACATTGGTTGATGGAAAGCCTTATCCTCTTGATATGAAATGTGAGCTTGATGACACTGCTGGTTTAAAAAACTTAAAGAAGTGGGGAGATATTGACTTCCCTATGCCATTTAGAAGAGTGATGAGTCCCACTAAGACCTTCATCCATGGTCTAGATGAGAAGACAAGTGATTATTTGAAATTCACTGTTCTGAGTCCCAAGGCAAGTGCTTTTTTGGAAAAGAAGATTTGGCAAGCTTCCCCGGAGAATGTTCCTCGTACGGTTCAAATGTCATGGGACTTTGAAAATGTGGCGGTTCCCCATGACATTACTCCCAACAAAATGATTCATAAAATCACCGCTCGTCTAAGATACTTTGGCTACGTCGGTCCAATTGAAATGAACGCTTTTGTCGGCATTAGGGGACTCCCTCTTAAAAGGACAAAAAAATCTTTGAAGCGTGGTGGAGTCACCCTCTTTGAAGCAGTAGAAGATGTCGATGATGATGCAGATCGCTTGTTGATTGGGCAAATGAATTTACATTGGAATGACAGAGTTAGTCATCTGCTTCTTGGTAGTGAACACATCTACGCAAATCCAGTAAGTACTCTGATGGATGACCAACTCAAGGTAATGGTGGTGTATTCGAATAAAGGGAAGAAAAGTGAGCTTATGAATGTGGCTTTTCTCGACAATGACATTGAGGAACTTTCTTGAGTTGGAGAAAGAAGATTGAAGTACGTCTGCTTACAGCTAAGCACATAATTTGATTAGAATCTAACAAGGATATTATTGACCCTGCTGAGTTGGTGACAATGAGAGCCTTCGAGTTTCGATGGCTTATTCTAGACAATGTAGTATTTTCCTACATGTTTTTATTATTAGGATTTTCATATATTATATGTATTATTATATTATTGTTTTCTATAAGAGATTTTGCTGAATTTAGAGACATTTGCCTACATTGACTAATTTTAAGATTTATTGGCTTTCATTATACAACTAATATGCAATAAGTGGTAATAAGTTTGCTCTAACTAAATTTTTATTTCATATTCATAAAATGATGCAATAATGAGTACTCTCCTTTTGTCTTATAAATGTCAGAAATATTGATGTGCTTATTTCATCTCAAATTATTGTAGTTATGTACATCTTTAGTACAAAGATATTCAAACTATGTATTTTTCTTACTAAGGTAAAACTGATATATTTTTTACAATTATATTTTAATAAATAAATAACTCTTTTATAAAACTGAAATGCAAATCATTATTAACATTATGTTGTAACTTAATCTTTTGAACTTGGTGTCTACTATCACTACAAGAAAATTACCGCAATTCCGACGGAATTTCCGACGGAATATAAATCCGTCGGAAAATTCCGACGGATTCCCGATGTATTTCCGATTGACAAGAAAATTGACGATTCCGTCGGAAATCCGTCGGAAATTTCCCGACGGATTTATATTCCGTCGGAAATTACGTCGGAATTGACAATTCCATCGGAAATCCGTCGGAAATTTCCCGACAGATTTCCGACGGATTACCGATGGGTTACCAACGGATTACCGACGGATTACCGACGGATTACCGACGGATTACCGACGGATTTCCGACGGATTTCGGACGGATTACCGACGGAATTTGTTTTTCGGCTTGTCTAATCATATGTCAGACTAAACCTTAGGACGAGACACGTGAAACCACAAAACCGTCGGAAATCCGTCGAAAAATCGCAGATTTCGACGGGTTTGTGGTTTCAGTGATTTCGATCCGTTTCTCTTGAAATATGTTTGTAATATGCTATGTTACTCATTTCAATCATAAAATAATACCAAAAACCTTGTTATCTATCATATATACTAAAATTAAAAAAAAATCATACAATCATGTTTATATGTTAGACAATGATACATATACTTAGCGATGATTTATAAACATAACAAATAAAATTTTATAATTTTGGTATATTTAATATGTAACAAGGTATTTGTTAGTATTTTATCATTGAAATGAGTAACAAATCATATTGCAAACATATTTCAAGAGAAACGGATCGTAAACGAAACGGAAATTTCCGACGGATTTCGACGGATACTATATCAAATGTGTTAAATATGTTGCATATGAGTTTAATTATATTTTTAGATTATCCGTCGAAATCCGTCGGAAATTTCCGACGGATTTCGACGGAATATGAAAATTTGACCGTAACTTACCCGCGTGAATTAAATTTGTTTAAATTTTTTGCTATCCGTTGAAATCCGTGGAAATTTCGAAAAAAACATATAAGTAGCGGATGTTCAAATATTTTCAAAAACACCGGCAAATATTAAAATTTTCGTCATTTCGATGAATTCAACGGCTATATCCGTCGAATTTTGTTTTTATATATCACTTTTTCTTCTCACGAATTAATTTCTCATTTTAGAAGAAAAAAAATTAAAAAGAAGAAGAAGAAGAAGAAGAAGAAGAAGAAGAAGAAGAAGAAGAAGAAGAAGAAGAAGAAGAAGAAGAAGAAGAAGAAGAAGAAGAAGAAGAAGAAGAAGAAGAAGAAGAAGAAGAAGAAGAAGAAGAAGAAGAAGAAGAAGAAGAAGAAGAAGAAGAAGAAGAAGAAGAAGAAGAAGAAGAAGAAGAAGAAGAAGAAGAAGAAGAAGAAGAAGAAGAAGAAGAAGAAGAAGAAGAAGAAGAAGAAGAAGAAGAAGAAGAAGAAGAAGAAGAAGAAGAAGAAGAAGAAGAAGAAGAAGAAGAAGAATTATTTTTAAATTTTTTATTTTAATTTTAAATTTAATTTTAATTGTAATTAAAATTTTGTAATAAAAATTTATTTATAATTATAATTTTAAATCTTAATTTATATTTATTCCGAATTAATTTTATATATTAATTATAATTAATTGCAATTAATTAATATTAATTACAATAAATTAAATATTATTAATAAAATTTTATATCCGTCAGAAATCCGTCGGAAATCCGTCTGAAATATGTCCGTCGGAAAATCCGGAAATATGTCCGTCGAAATCGGTCGGAATGTGTCCGTCGGAATTCCGTCGGACAATTTCCGACGGATTTGATATCCGTCGGAAATCCGTTACAATTTGTGACGGATTTCCGACGAGATAGAACAGACGGAAAAATCCGTCGGAAATCCGTCGGAATCGGCCAATTCCGACGGATTTCCGACGGATTTTTCCGTCTGTTCTAGCGTGTTTTCTTGTAGTGTATTTCCTATTCAAAATCCCTAATTGTTAAATTTTTTAACTATATTGAAATCATGTGGAAAATGATTTTAAAAAGAAAAAGTAAAATACTGAAAAAGAAAACCATTCTATTTATATATGTATTATCTGGGATGATTTTTTGGTTGCTAACTATATATATATATATATAGTTTTGGCGTCTTTCGTGTTCCCGTGGGAGATGGTTCCTAAAGCTTTTGCAAGCTCGGGAATGGCCGTCAGAGACGGCTTCTCTAACTGCTCGTAGAAGCTCCCGTGCTGTTGAGTGTGTGTTAGTCTGTCAAGGTAGTTTTGTTATTGTGTGTGTTCTCGGAAAAGCTGTAAGCGCTCATTCGTCTAAGGTTTTTTGAGGCCGGGTCTCGGAAGGGGTTGCTCATAGAAATGACAATGAGGACTCCAATTCTTCGGGATTGTGGCATCGACGTGATTGTTCATGCTTTGGTGCCTGGAATCGATGTTTCTTAGTCGAAAAAATTCTTCTATGCTTTCTTATTGTAAAATTTTAAAATCGGTATAAAGTTTAACATTTTACAAAAAAAATAAACTATATATATTTTGGTTTTTATGTTAAACATTATACCAAACCAAAAGAATGACTCTTCGAAAGAGTAATTCAAGTTTCTCCGTTGTTACCAAAAAACATTTCCCATTGTAACCATGGTGTAAGGCAAAAATAGCTTATTGCTAAATTGGAAACCGAATTCCCGGTGGTTGAATTCAACGGAAAGTAATCTATCTCGGATTGTGCGGTCAATTACTCAGACGAATAGCGACTGTGGAAGAGAGCTCTCTAGTGAAGACTCTTCTGTTTCATTCTCTCCAAAGGACATAAACCGAAATCTTGAGCAATAGCTCAAGGAGAATCTTTGATGATGCGTTCAACCCTGGCTGCTTCAACCAATAAATGATGGCAGACAGAGTAGAAGCCTAGAAGGTTTACCTTGGGCATACATACTAGAACCAGCAAAAATTCTGCCAACTCAATGCTGGTCAAGGATTTCGAAATAGCTACCATGTTCGAGATGTAGACAAAAATTTTGTCAAATACATCAACTATAAGGATTATACTCATGACTATGACAATGTGCAAGCTAAGGCCTTTACATTTAGTTACTTAGGCAATTACATTCACAAACGAGACGTCCAAAATTGCCTTCTCTTGAGTTCATATGGCCTAAGCCTTACCATTTATACAAAATAAATGGATCTACACAAAAACCTAACAAATTTGATTTACTTGGAAATTCTAAATATAATGTTATGAACTATTTTTAGAAAATATATTCAAGTTACTAAGTCAAATTTTTGACCAGACAAGTGACCAAAGAGAAGTCTACAGCTAGAAAACAATATAGCTTTTTTGTCACTGTACCTCACAGACAGTAGATAGTCTTGGACATATTATTACCTTTTGCGGCGGCTTATTGTTTTATCTCAAACCCCACAATTCTCTGTTTCCTCGAAACTTCATTTTTTCTTCTTAGCCAAAACAAAATAAAATAACAAATCCTTTATATATTTAACGTCTCTCACCTGTGTTCACATGAAAGCTTCTTACTAATTTCTCTCATTTCTTCTCTTCGTTGACTTAAAGTAATCTGCTTTTTCTCTTCTTATCCAATCTTCATCTTCAGTAATAGGGTTTTGAATCTTCATGGATGCTCTTCTGCCAGTACCTGTTGATGGGTTTAGATTCGACAACGGTTCTGGATCTTGCTGCAAACTGATATATTAGTATTTTGTCCCATTTTAACTAGTTTTTTCATGTTCTTTTTGAGTCTTTTCTAGTTTTTTTTGTGTCTTCTCAGGTATTTTAAGGCTGTGGAGCATGGATTGAAAATATTGGAGCACATTGGAGCAAAAGAAGCAATTTGGAGTAAAAAGCGATTTTTCGCACGATCGAGCACCTTTCGCATGCTCCCCAGTGCTCGCCAGGTGCTCGACCTATTTTACCTAGGGACGCGTTTTTAATTAATTTTTAGAATAAAAAGAGGCAGCCGCCTCAGACTTGTGATATCCATTCATTGATGTTCATTCTCAGACTCAGTTCTTCATTCTAGGTTTTATTTTTGGTTTTGAAGACTACACACTTTGTTCCTTTGTTCGATTTGGATTTATATTATTCAGCCTTGGATCTCTGTTCCTCTACTGTCGATCAATCCACAACTTGTTTGAGAAGTTTTCCTGAACCTTATTCTTTCAATAAATCATGAATTCATCTCTTTGCTTTGTTGTATTTGATCTTGCCATGTGTGAGTAGATCCATAGCTAGGTTAGAGTTTTCAATGGTGAATTAGGTTGTTAATGGCTGAGCACAAATAGGAATGGAATTTATATGTCTTCGCCAATAGGGGTTCGTAATGCCTAGGTTAGTTTGATCACCTAGCCTATGATTTTTAGGTTAAACTTATTCATGAGAGTGCTCTAGGTTGCTAGAAAAATCATTGGTGAGCAATTGACGCGCAGCCAACGAGAGTTGATTGCTGCGGTTGATTGTGAACATATTGAACTTGTTTGTTAATGCTTATCGTCTTCATTAGATCCGGGCGAGAGTTTCGGACTCTAGGTTGTTAGATAAAGGTGTCGATACATCACGAGAGTGGGGCGACATTCATTTGTGTTTGAGTTCTAGACCGGTAGTTAATTGGCCCTGAATAGTTGCTCAGTTTTATCTCCTAATCACCAGCGAAATACCTTGACCTAGTGTTTTTATTAATTATTTTTACATCGATTTATTTTATTTATTTGCTGTTCCAAAAATTCAACAAAACCCATATTGTCTTAGCTTTAAATTAAAATCTATAATTTCATAGTGTAACCTTGGTCTCTGTGGATTCGATACCCCATATACTACTGCGTGTGTCTGTGCACTTGCAGAAAATATTTTGGGTTAAAACTCGACACATCAAGCTTTTGGCGCCGTTGCCGGGGACCAATAGCGTTACTTTTGATTTTTGATTTTGTTTTCAGTCTAAGAAACTACTGACCTTAATTTTTATTTGTTTCTGCTATGTGTCAGGTGCATGACCAGTAGAAGAACAAGGAAAAATTGCACCGAAGATCTAACCATCCTCACCAACGAAGAGTTAGCTCGCATCGAATGTCAAAACCGTCAAAAGAGACTTACATCTGCTCCGGTCATCATGGCTGAACAAGACAATGGTATGGCTGCTCAGTTACAGTTTCTAAGGGATCAGATTGCTCAGTTGAGAAGAGATCAACCGCCAGCTCCACGAGTTCAGCCGGGTATAGGGGATTCGGATAATCCCCATGCATTTTATCAAAACCGGTCAGCTATTGTTTCTCCGACAATTCAGAGGCAAGACTATGAGATCAAGCCTCAGATGATTACATTGGTGAAACAACATCTCTTTCACGGACTGCCAGCTGAGATACCGATGGACCACATCGAAAATTTTGAAGAAATCTGCAGCACCACCGGTTCTAATGGGGTACCGTCGGAATTTCTTAAATGCAAGCTGTTTCCGTTTTCTCTTGCTGACAAGGCTCAAAGATGGTTGAAGTCATTGCCAGCTCGTTCTTTGAGGACGTGGGATGAAGTTAGAGCTACCTTTTTGGACCACTTCTACACTAAGTCCAAGACAGCCGCTCTACGGAACAAGATTTCGTCTTTCCAATAGCATTCTGGTGAAGCTTTTTGTGAAGCTTGGGAGAGACTGAAGGAATACCGTAGGGAGTGTCCTCATCATGGTTTTAAAGATGAACAGATTCTGGGAATATTTTATGATGGAGTTGAATGGGATTACCGCAATGCCCTAAATGCCGCGAGTAATGGGGATTTTATGACCAAGACTAGAGATGGTGCTTTTGAGCTGATAGAGAACCTTGCTTCAAGCTCTAGCAATAGATCTCCTGAGTATGATAGGTCCAAGAAAGTAAACAGTGTGGACACTCAGAAGATAGACGAGCTGACGGCAAAGGTAAATTTGCTCCTACGCGAAAGTCAAAGACCGGTCAAATTTGTGGAAGAAAATGGGGCTGGCTTTCAAGAGTTTGAGGAAGATGACGATGCTGGAGTACATGAGGTTAACTATGTGAGTGGTCAGGGATATGTCCAGAACCGTGGGTTTAATCAGAATTATCGGAGCCACCCCAACCTCTCCTACCGAAGCACCAATGTCGAGAACCCACAAGACCAATTTTATCCGCAACAAGGAGGTATCAATCAATTGCCACAAGCTCAGGGTTTTCAAAAGTTTTACTCCAGCAACACTCAGGGGAAGCAGTACATCCCTAATCAGAATCAGAATCGGTTCCAAGGAGGAAACCAACAACAAAACACCAATTTCACGGCACCACCACAAGTTGTCTCCGCGCCTACATCTCAAGATGAACTGAAAAGTCTTATGCAACAGCTGATGGTTAACCAACAGAAGGCGTCTACTGAGATAAATGCCAAGGTAGATCACATGTACACTGATTTAAACGCGAAGTATGAAGCTGTTACCGCGCATGTGAAGAAACTTGATACATAAGTAGCTCAAACCGCCGAGGCTATCAAGAGACCAGCTGGAGCTCTTCCAGGTAAAGGTGAACTGCCCAGTAATGTGTATCACGTGAATGCTGTTGAGTTGAGGAGTGGAAAGTTGCTGGTACCGCCTACGATGAGAAGCTTCCACGGAAAGGCTAAGGAGAAAAATTCCGAGCACCAGGCTCAAGGGAGTGATTCTGCTGTGAAAGATGGGCATGTTGAGGTTGGATCAAGCTCAGGAACACCTCTGAGAACTGTTCCAAATGACTCTGAAGAAAAATTTTCCGAGCACCCCAATCCTGTTTCGGAGCACCTGCTCCCACAGGGTGCTCCCACGAAAATTTCAAAAATTCCAGAAACTCCACCAGAACGAGTCTACATACTTAAGGTCCCTTACCTAGTACCTCCAAAGAAATCTCGCAAGGATTTGGAAGATGCAAAGTGCAAGGAGATGCTTAAGGATTTGACGGTGAAGCTTCCGTTGGTTGATGCCGTGCAAATGATGCCTTCTCTCAAGTGATACATGAAGGAGCTGGTTGCTGGTAAGGTTGTTGAGGAAGAGAGTGTTATGATTGTTTCTAAGGAGTGCAGCGCCATACTTCAGAGTAAGGTGTTGAAAAAGAAAGAAGACCCCGGGAGGTTTGTTATCTCGGTGAAGATAGGACCGTGTACGTTTGCGTGTTCTTTGTGTGATTTAGGTTCCAGCGTCAATCTGATGCCATACTCTGTGGCTAAGCGTCTGGGATTCACCAAGTTCAAACCTACAAAGATCTCATTGGTTTTTGCGGATCGGTCTACAAGACTTCTGGTGGGAATTATTGAAGATATGCATGTCCGAATTGGGGATACATTCATCCCAACTGATTTTGTGGTTCTGGAACTTGATGAAGAACCCAAGGACCCACTGATATTGGGTAGAGCTTTCTTATGCACGGCTCGTGCTATCATTGATGTTGAAGAAGGCATAGTTGAACTCCGTCTTGGAGATATGTTAGTTCGGTTTGAGATGAGCAAGCTTCTCAAGAAACCGATGATTGATGGGCAGACATTTGTGATTCATGATGAGTCAGAGATAGTCGAAGATGTGGTTGAAGAGATCTTAGCAAGCGATCCTTTAGAAGTTACTTTGACTAAACCCGAGGGTGAACACGGTTTTCTGAGTGAAGACACCCATGGATTCGCTAAGTTTCTTGATTCCAACATCAGAGTGGAGGAAGGAGATGAATTTCTGAGCCTAGGAAAGGGCACAAAAAACGAAGTCCAGCGAGCACCCCAGCGAGCACAAGGAGCACCTGCTCAAAAAAATCCGATTTTGGGAAGCTCTTGGAGTGAGCTGAAAGCTCCAAAGCTTGAGTTGAAGACCCTCCCAGCAGGGCTCAGGTATGTTTTTCTTGGTCCGAACTCCACCTATCCCGTTATAGTGAATGCGAACCTAAACAATGTAGAGGTTACCTTGCTTTTGTGTGAATTGAGAAAGTATAGGAAGGCTCTAGGATATTCACTAGATGATATCACTGGTATATCCCCTGACTTATACATGCACAGAATACACCTAGAAGATGAATCTATGACTTCTGTCGAGCATCAGAGGCGGTTAAACCCTAACCTCAAGGATGTCGTCAAGAAAGAGATAATGAAACTTCTAGAGGCTGGTGTGATTTATGCGATTTCTGACAGTAAGTGGGTCAGCCCTGTGCATGTAGTTCCTAAGAAAGGAGGAATCACAGTGATTAAAAATGATAAGAGTGAACTGATACCAACTAGGATGGTAACCGGACATAGGATATGCATAGATTATCGGAAATTGAATGCTGCTACTCGCAAGGATCATTTTCCTTTACCATTCATTGACCAGATGCTAGAGTGTCTAGCTAACCATCCATATTACTGTTTCCTAGATGGTTTTTCAGGATTTTTCCAGATTCCCATCCACCCGGACGATCAAGAGAAGACGACATTCACATGTCCTTACGGCACCTTCGCGTACCGCCGTATGCCGTTCGGTTTGTGTAATGCTCCAGCAATGTTTCAATGTTGTATGATATCTATATTTACTGACCTTATTGAGGATATTATGGAAGTATTTATGGACGACTTTTCTGTGTATGGGAGTTCGTTTTCTTCTTGTTTGTCTAATTTGTGCAGGGTATTGCAAAGGTGCGAGGAGAAGCATCTAGTTCTCAACTGGGAGAAGTGTCACTTCATGGTCCGAGATGGGATAGTGCTTGGGCACAAGATATCAGAGAAAGGGATCGAAGTTGACAAGGCAAAAATAGAAGTCATGATGAGTTTGCAACCGCCTAATTCGGTTAAGGGAATCCACAGTTTTCTGGGACACGCGGGGTTCTACCGTCGCTTCATCAAAGACTTTTCTAAGATTGCTAGACCTCTTACGAGATTGCTGTGTAAGGAGGTGAAGTTTGAATTTGATAGTGACTGTTTGGTGGCTTTTCATACCATTAAGGGAGCCTTGGTTAGTGCATCGATAGTATAACCACCAGATTGAGAGCTACCATTTGAGGTAATGACGGATGCAAGTGATTTTGCTGTGGGAGCTATTCTAGGTCAGAGGAGAGACAAGAAGCTCCACATGATTTATTATGCCAGTCGGAAAATGGACGATGCTCAGTGTTGGTACGCCACTACCGAGAAGGAATTATTAGCGATTGTTTTCGCTTTTGAGAAGTTCAGGTCATACCTCGTCGGATCGAAGGTAATTGTGCACACAGACCATGCTGCATTGAAGTATTTGCTGACAAAGAAGGATGCAAAGCCCAGGTTATTAAGGTGGATTCTGTTGCTACAAGAATTCGATATAGAGATAAAGGACAAGAAAGGGTCCAAAAATGGGGTTGCGGATCACTTGAGCAGGTTGCAGATTGAAGAGGACACACCCATGGAGGATAGTCTACCAGATGAACAGATCTATTCTATCAACACCTGCGAAATTTTCCAAGCAGACGACCGAGCACCTGACCGAGTATCCGATGGAGCACCTGCTCCGCCCGCTGGAGCACCTGCTCCCGAAAATTCTTGTGAATCAATTCAAACAGGTCAGCCCTCTAGTTTCCCATGGTTTGGAGAGATTGCAAACTTCTTGGCTGCTGATAAGGTTCCTGAGAACCTAGTGGGAAGCAAAAGGAAGAAGTTTTTCCGCGATGTTAGGCGGTATTTTTGGGATGAGCAGTTTTTGTACAAGCAATGTTCGGATGGGCTGTATAGGAGATGTGTTCCTGAGGCAGAGATCCCTGGAATTTTACGACATTGTCACAGTTCGTCATATGCTGGGCACTTTGCCACATTCAAAACAGTTTCAAAGGCTTTACAAGCCGGGTATTGGTGGCCTACGATGTTCCATGATGCACACAGGTTTGTCTCTAGGTGTGATGCGTGTCAAAGGCAGGGAAACATCAGTAAGCGCAATGAGATGCCCCAGAATTTTATTCTGGAAGTCGAAGTTTTTGATGTATGGGGCATAGACTTCATGGGACCGTTTCCATCCTCCTACGGTAACGAATACATTCTAGTGGCTATTGATTATGTTTCAAAATGGGTTGAAGCGCTAGCTAGCCCAACTAATGATGCTAGAGTGGTTATCAAGATGTTCAAGACTGTCATCTTTCCGAGGTTTGGAGTCCCAAGAGTGGTGATTAGCGATGGAGGCTCACACTTCATAAACAAGGTTTTTGAGAACTTGTTGAGGAAGAATGGTGTCACGCACAAGGTAGCTTCTCCCTATCACCCTCAGACTAGTGGTCAGGTAGAGATCTCCAACAGGGAGGTAAAGAGTATCCTGCAGAAGACGGTGAGCATCACGCGTAGGGATTGGTCCAAGAATTTGGATGACGCTCTATGGGCATATAGGACCGCGTATAAAACACCGTCGGGGACAACGCCTTTTCATTTGGTGTATGGGAAGGCATGTCACCTACCGGTGGAATTGGAGTACAAAGCGGCCTGGGCTATTAAATTGCTCAACTTCGACATCCTACCTGCATTTGAGAGGAGATCCATGCAGCTGCACGAGTTGGAGGAAATTAGGCATCTCGCCTATGATAACTCAAAGATTTACAAAGAGCGATCAAAAGCTTACCATGACAAGAAGATCATCCCCAAGAGTTTTTCTCCCAATGATCAGGTACTATTGTTTAATTCTCGTCTCAGATTATTCCCAGGTAAGCTGAAGTCGAGATGGTCTGGCCCGTTCACGATCAAGGAGATTAGACCACATGGAGCCGTGGTGTTGTTAAACGCGAAAGGAGACGAATTCGTGGTAAATGGCCAAAGGATCAAGCCGTATCTTGCGGATACACACATTGGAGAAGGTGATACTTTCGCCTTAGGTGATGTTCCTCATGCTTAAACGGTCTACAAAGTCGAGCTAACGAATTAAAACAAGCGCTTGGTGGGAGGCAACCCACCGGTAAGGTTTTTTGTACATATTTCATTCTAAATTTCTTTATATACTAACTTTTTTGTGATTTCAGTTTTAACCACATATATATATATATATATATAAAAAAGGGGGTATCGAGCACCCCAGAACTGGACCGAGCACCTGCTCCGCCAGGGTGCTCGACGAGTCAACACAAACAAAAGGTAAAATCCAAATTTTTCTTTTCCCAACCCCACTAACTTTCTCTTTTTCCTATTTTGCAGGCCCATGCACTGGTCACCACTACCATCCAAATTCTGAAACCCTACCTCCTCTCCACTTTAAAACTCGGGCCGAGCGACTTCACCTTCCTCCATCGCCATCTCTCTCTCATCTCGTTTGCTCAGGTCCAGCTTTCTCGACGACTCCGACACCACCACTACTCAGTGATATCCCCCTTTACCCTCTATCTCCATTGTATTACCCGTGTGTGTTTTTATTTTTATTTGTCGCCAATCTCTCATTTTTTTCACACCGGAGACGGTGTGATTTAAGTCCGGGGGAGCGGTTAGTCATTTTATTTTATTGAGTCTTGTTGTTGTGTCAGTTCCAAGAGTCTTAGATTTTTTGTGAATCAGGTCCTGCTGCTTGGTTTACTTTTATTGAGTCTGTTTTTTGTCAAAAGCTTGTTTGGGAATTATGAACTTGATCTATTGGATTTGTTTTCGGACTAAGGATTACTTGTATGACTCACAGCTTGGCCAAAGTTCTGTATTGGAAAGGCATTGGGCGGATTGAATATTCCCCAAAGCTCACGCTCAGCAGGAAATAGGCTGAACCAATGTCATCTCTGATTTTTATTGGACCCTAACCTGATCTTCAATTTCTTTCTCAGGGGTTTGATGTTCATTAGGGAAGACCTATTCGAGCCAAATAAGACCACGCAACTCTCCACAAAGTATGCTATTCCTCTCTCACTCCCCTTCATTACACCGAGAAAAAGAAAATAAAAAGGAGAAGTTCAAAGCAACAAGCCGAAGTGAACCAAGGGATGATGCGTAGACCCATGTATCCTTTGTGACCTCATGGAAAGCTTGTTGTAAGGGAAACTAAAAATCGAAGTGAACCAAGGGATGATCGTGAGACCGTGTATCCTTTGTGACCTCATGGAGATTCGTCCCACAAAATAAAGAAGAAGCATCAGAAAAGTGATGGCTGTGTTAAAGGGTGAAGCATCGGCAATTGAAAACCGATGGCTGTAAAGAATAAACAGAAAGATGATGGCGTGGAAAGAGGGAAAGAGGGGAGAGGAAAGTTATATGGGAGAGGGTCTTTGGTTAGAAGAAGTTGGCACCTTTTGGACCGATTTCCCCTGGTAAGATCACTGTACTTTATTTTCATTAATCCATGTAAGAGATGACAGTGGGGATTCCGAAACTTCTGTTGGGATATGAGTTATTAAGGTTAGGTCATGAACCCCACGGCTAACTACGGTACATGTCCTAAGGTCCAGTGAAGAAGGTATGAAGTTCGAAATTTTTCCAACAAGCAAGTGAGTTCCCGAGTTTTTCAAACCTCTTCTCAGTTCTTGATCTTGTTTTGTTTGAGGACAAACAAAGGTCTAAGTCCGGGGGAGTTGATATATTAGTATTTTGTCCCATTTTAGCTAGTCTTTTCATGTTGTTTTTGAGTATTTTCTAGTCTTTTTGTGTCTTTTCAGGTATTTTAAGGCTGTGGAGCATGGATTGAAGATATTGGAGCACATTGGAGCAAAAGAAGCAATTTGGAGCAAAAAGACGGTTTTCGCCGACCGAGCACCTGCTCGCATGCTCCGCCAGGGTGCTCGCCCAGGGTGCTCGACCTATTTTACCTAGGGACGTGTTTTTAATTAATTTTTAGAATAAAAAGAGGCAGCCGCCTCAGACTTGTGATATCCATTCATTGACGTTCGTTCTCAGACTCAGTTCTTCATTCTAGGTTTTATTTTTGGTTTTGAAGACTACACACTTTGTTTCTTTGTTCGATTTGGTTTTATATTATTCAGCCTTGGATCTCTGTTCCTCTACTGTCGATAAATCCACAACTTGTTTGAGAAGTTTTTCTGAACCTTATTCTTTCAATAAATCATGAATTCATCTCTTTGCTTTGTTGTATTTGATCTTGCCATGTGTGAGTAGATCCATAGCTAGGTTAGGGTTTTCAATGGTGAATTAGGTTGTTAATGGCTGAGCACAAATAGGAATAAAATTTATATGTCTTCGCCAATAGGGGTTCGTAATGCCTAGGTTAGTTTGATCACCTAGCCTATGATATTTAGGTTAAACTTATTCATGAGAGTGCTCTAGGTTGCTAGAAAAATCATTGGTGAGCAATTGACGCACAGCGAACGAGAGTTGATTGCTGCGGTTGATTGTGAACATATTGAACTTGTTTGTTAATGCTTATCGTCTTCATTAGATCCGGGCGAGAGTTTCGGACTCTAGGTTGTTATATAAAGTTGTCGATACATCACGAGAGTGGGGCGACATTCATTTGTGTTTGAGTTCTAGACCGGTAGTTAATTGGCCTTGAATAGTTGCTCAGTTTTATATCCTAATCACCAGCGAAATACCTTGACCTAGTGTTTTTATTAATTATTTTTACATCGATTTATTTTATTTATTTGTTGTTCCGAAAATTCAACAAAACCCATATTGTCTTAGCTTTAAATTAAAATCTATAATTTCATAGGGTAACCTTGGTCTCTGTGGATTCGATACCCCATATACTACTGCGTGTGTTTGTGCACTTGCAGAAAATATTTTGGGTTAAAACTCGACACATCACAAACCAAGGAACAATCTTGATTCTGGAACAACCAATCACTTCACCTGTTTCAACGAATCTGAATCTCAGAACTCTTCTCCAACAGAGTCAACGGTATGTTCAGATTACCATCCTGTTTTTAAGTACATCAATGATATGTTGATGGAGGAAGATCTTGAAGGTCAATCGTGTATGTTGGAAGACAGTTTGGCTTTACAAGCTGCTGAGAGATCTTTCTTTGAAGTGCTTCAAGATCAATCTCCTCCTCAGTCTGATCAAATCTCTGACGATTCAGACTTCAGTTTTCATCAACCAACCTCAGATGTCACTGGATCCCCTGAAGTTTCAGAGGAGTCAACTAGAAAGTATTATCATCATCGTGATGATGAAGAAGAAGATGATCTTGAAAGTGGAAGGAAATCAAAACTTCCTGCAATTTCTACCATGGATGAGCTAGCAGAAAAGTTTGAGGAAGTGTTGTTGGTGTGCAATAAGAATGATCATGGAGAAGTAATACCAAACAAAACTGGACGAGCAAAGAGCTCGCTGAACCGATCCAAGCCGCAAAAGTCAGATCAGCCGGTTGATATGCGGAATCTCTTGATGCAATGTGCACAAGCAGTGGCGAGCTTTGACCAGAGTAGAGCTGCTGAGAAACTAAAAGAGATAAGAGAACACTCTCTAGCCACGGTGATGCAACTCAAAGACTTGGTTATCACTTAGCCGAGGCGCTTGAAGCGCGTATTACTGGAACCATGACTACACCAGTATCCGCTACTTCTAGCAGAGCATCTATGTTTGACATTTTGAAGGCGTACAAGGGGTTTGTTCAGGCTTGCCCCACCTTAATAATGTGTTATTTCGCTGCAAACAAAAATATTCTTGAGCTTGCTTCCAAAGCAACAACACTTCACATCATTGATTTTGGGATTCTCTATGGATTTCAGTGGCCTTGTCTGATACAGGCGCTGTCAACCCGTCGTGATGGAGAAACACCTAAGCTCCGTGTAACTGGAATCGAGTTGCCTCAGTCAGGATTTCGTCCATCAGAGCGGGTAGAAGAGACAAGAAGGAGACTGAAGAGGTTCTGTGACAAGTTCAAAGTCCCGTTTGAGTACAGCTTCATAGCCAAAAAATGGGAGGATATAACTCTTGATGAGCTGGTGATCAATAGTGGAGAAACAACAGTTGTCAATTGCATCATCCGGCTACAATACACGCCTGATAAAACCGTATCGCTCAACTCTCCGAGAGACACAGCTCTGAAACTATTTAGAGACATCAATCCAGACCTCTTTGTGTTTGCAGAGATTAACGGGATGTACAATTCTCCCTTCTTCCTAACAAGGTTCAGAGAAGCTCTGTTCCATTGCTCGTCCCTCTTTGACATGTTTGAGACTACATTATCAGAAGAGGATGATTGCAGGACCCTGGTGGAGAGGGAGCTAATCGTGAGAGATGCAATGAGTGTAATAGCCTGTGAAGGTGCCGAGCGGTTTGCAAGGCCTGAGACCTACAAGCAATGGCAGGGTAGGATCCTAAGAGCCGGGTTTAGGCCAGCGAAACTAAACAAACAGATCATAAAGGAAGGGAAGGATATAGTGAGACAACATTACCACAAAGACTTCGTGATCGACAACGATAACCACTGGATGTTTCAAGGTTGGAAAGGAAGAGTCCTCTACGCTTTTTCCTCCTGGAAACCTGCTAAGAAGTAACAAACAGTTGTGTAATCATTTGCAATATTGTTAGCTTTCCATTTCTTTGTTTTTTTGTTCACAAAGTTTTTGTAGAATCTGTCGGATTTCACTTTGTTATATATATGGTATGCATCCTCTTCTTTCTTGCAACAAAGAATCCAAACTTCTTCAGAGATAACATCCAAACAAAAGAATCCATAACTTTGCTATAATTTATCAAACCAATTGATAATACAGACATTGTAAGCGGATGATCTACTAGCAAATAAGAAGAAATGTGTGCTAAGCGTTAACAGAGATCACAGTCAGCTTAATTAACTGGTTTTGTTTTGAGGTTTTGACGGCTTCAGAACGCTTTAGTCCACCATCTCGCCCTTTTTGTTCTTAAAGGCATTGCCTTTGCCATTTCTCCGAAACTTGTTTGGATAGTGTTGTTCAAAGACTACCTCAGGCTGTTTTCTTTTCATGTCACTGTTGGATTCTAGACTAGGCTGGACCTTTGATCGAGACACGATGCATTTTGACTGATTACATAAAGAGACACAAAATCAGAAACGATAGGTTACTATTTAGACTCCATTGCTACAGTAAGGTACTAGTTTTTCCCACAGTTAGATGATTGGATAAATTTTAAGCTTACGAGTACTCTTCGATACTAAAACGAATAAGAAACGAGAAAGCACAGACCTAAAAGACATCTTTCCTTCTTGACTGCTAAAACTTGAGGTGGAACCATCTGTTCTTTGATCGTTTAATGCCTCTTCGTTCAGTTTCTACTACAAGACCAATTCTATTTAAAATTTCTGAAACTACACAACTCCAATTGGAAACATCTCAGCTCTCACATACATAAACTCACCTCAGTAGAAGGATTAAAAGACTGAAATGACATACGTCCAACCAATGCTCCTGGCTGAGGATCCCAATCAGTAATGACAACACTGCAACGATACAAAGAACACACATTGGAATACTACCATACATGTATCACTATAATGCCGCTTTAGATTAAGAATTTTTGTTTTCTAATTCAAGCCAAACCGACAAGAACATAGGATATGCATATAAGAAAACATTAAAACATCAAACACCGAGTAAAATCGTTACAGTACCACTTCTTTCTAACAATACTGAGAGATGTTAAATTCCGATTTGGCTCGTCATCATCATTCTTCTTTTTCACATCTTTCAGAACTGCCCTTTGAATAAACTACAGAGCAACATCATTAAGCATTATTATTTGCAAAATTACTCAAATTAAGCATTTTTTCAAAGAAAGATTTCAAATTTAGACACCAATCATATAAAGAATCTCATAACTAGGTTCATGGTGAAACACATACTACAATCAATATACAGCAAACAAAAATCAAAACTTGTAGCATAATTTACAGCAGCTAATCGAATAAAGTTTCAAGCTTTGAAGCGCGTACCTTAAGGTTTCTCAGAGTCCCACTAATCTCTCTTTTCGCCATTATAATTTATAGTCTTTCGAGGAGTGCCTTTCACTAATGCCACAAAATGAGAAATTTCAATCTGGCCTGCCACTCTTTAATCTGAATGCCACTCCAAATGTGATAACCCAATTGTACCCTTAATGAAAAACGGAAAAAAAAATTCAGCAAAAAAAAAAAACAATTCAGCTCACGACAATTCTCTCGTCGTCTCCTCCAAAGTCCCCTTCTTGTCGGAAAATTCAAACAGCTCGCGTCTGGCCGGCCGTCGACTCCGGTGGCTCGTTTTTTTGCAACCAGTTTCTTCTCCTCTCACCTCCGCCATTGCTGAAGCTGAGTAAGATCTTTGTTCTTCTTAGAGGGGTTTAGGATTTTATAAATTTAGGGATTGATATGAAAATTGCTTGTTTGGATATGCTTCATTTGGTTGGTAATCATGTTTAATGGTAATATTTTTTAAATGTAGTTGTTGAATCATGTTGAATCTTAGGTATTAAGCTCAATTTGGATCCCCGATTAGATTTCCGATAAATAAGATCTGCAGAAATATGACAAATGGTTAAATTGGGACAAATGGTACATATGGTATAACTGAGAGACAATATGACAACTGGGACAAATGGTACAAATGGTATAACTGAAACAATGGGACAAATGAGACAACTGGAAAAACTGTGTAAATCGTAATTTTGACAACCTGTGGAATTTTATTTTCAGGACGCGATGAAGAAGAACAGCAACAAAAATGTACATTTTGACTATGGAGGATATTATTCAGAAGAGCATGAGTGGATTTCAAGAAATTATATATACGATATATCGTTTAAGACTTTATCTTTGGAAGAGATAACTTATTCCGTGCTAGTAGATAAGATCTGCAGGAAGATTGCGAATGATAAAACCTTGAAGAAGCTGAAATCGAGTTACAGTCTATCTAAATCTCGGAGAGAGTCATATATTATTGATGACGAGGACATATATGTTTTTATAACATCAATGGATAAAGAGGGACTTAAACCAGTTTTGCATGTGGAGTTATTAAATGAGTTGGAAAACAATGAGATGGTGGAACATGTTCAAGAGCAGAGCAAACAAGTTCATTTGGTGTGAATTATGGTGAAACATCAGACGAACAGAATGATCTGATTATTGAAGAGCTGATGCAGAATGTTGTTAATGGTAATGATGTTAACGCTGCTAATGAAGATGCTGTTAATGAAGATTGTGGGAATGTATCACGTAATGAGCTGAACGATGTGTTGTTGCTAATCGTTTAAAAGTGACTGAGCTCAACAGCTACCACTTTGGCTGGCATAGACTTGGAGAGGTGGTTGCAGGCCGAAATGACTGATGAGGAAACTTAATTTGTTTATGTATTTTTGTGAGTATTTGTTATTCTTGGATTTGTAGTACAACGGTCAACTAAGTACAACTATGTTTATGTTCTTTAAAGAAATCACTTTTATTCAGCAATTAACTCGATACAATTTTAACTAATCTCAGAACTATATGGATTCGAAAAACATATTTAACTATAATGAAAATATTTTAAATTAATACAACAAAATTTTATGATTTTCCTAACAAATATTATTGTTGTCACATAAAACACTCCTTATAATACGTAGGAGACTATGTAAGTGGCGACATGTTATGTTGTCAAAGAGGTGAAAATCATGATTTCGTTATATTTTTATTAATAAAACATCGTAAATGAGGATTAATAGTGAGAAATCATGTGGCCAACTGCAATAGAATGATTTACATCATAGTTCAACTTCAAAAACGCAAAAAAACGCATTTGTACAACTATGAGGATGAAAGGCCAACTGAACATCTAGGGACAACTATGGTTATATCATCATTTTTTTATTAATATCCAGCCGCCAAATTGGAAGTGGGGTCATACACGTGGGATGAATTTTCTATTTTTCCTCAATTTCTTTTATTAATCTCTCTTTATTTCTCTTTCATTCATTCATTTCTCTTTCTTTTCCTAAATTTATTTTCTTCCCCGATTCTCTTTTTCCCTTTTTCCCGATAAGAGACAAAGAGGAGAGCGAGAAGAATTTTGGGTTTGCTAAGCACGCAGATTTGTGGGAGGTAATTCTAAATCACGATTTATAGATCTGGGTTAATCAATTTAGGGTTGAAATTAGGGTTCGTAGAGTTTCTGATTGAATATTTCCTTTATATAGTGATTATGCCGCTCAGTGACCCTGGAAGTTGCAATGAAAGTTCAGACTCGGGACCAAGATTGGACCCCTACGTTAGAGAGGATGGTAATTTTGGTGTTCTGTCACGTTGTTTTTGTGGTCAATTCATCTGAGTGTAGGTGTCTACCATTGTCAGAAATCAAAGAAGAAGATACTACAAATAATTTCCAATGAGTGAGGTAAGGTTAGATCATGTTCCGTGACGTTGTTTTTGTTTTTGTGTGTTGTGTTTGTGAAATAATTTCCTCAGTAATTATGCGTAGGATGGTGGAGAACACCTCTTTAAGTGGTGGGATGAAGCAGTTGAAGAGGAGCTTACAAAATTAACAATCCGACTTGATGATGCTTTTCGATTTGGAGGTATTAGTGGTAATCCTGCGTTGGAGTCAATTCGAGTGTCAGTGCAGCAAATGCGTGTTGAAATTGATGATCTTAAGGAGCGCTTAGTGCAGAAAAAAAAAGAGATTGCTAGGTTGAAGGAGTTACTTGCTAAGTGATGATCTTCTCATCTTATGTTACATTTTCCAAACACTAAGTTGTTAAATTTTAGTTTGTAATGGTTAAACATCTGTGGTATCTCATTAATAGTTGTACCGATATATCTAATTGTACCATATAAACCTAGTTGAACAAAAAAACTGAATATAGTTTAACCACAAACAAAAGAGAGTTGTACCATATAAACCTAGTTGAACCAAATCCTGAAAATCATGAAAATAGTTTACCAATACAATCCACAATTAACAATCATCACATTACTTCTTCCCAGTCTTCTGACGCTTCGCAGTTGAACTGTTTTAAACGGTGTTGTTAGCAACGAAAATGGTTTCCTTACTCATTTGGTCCTTGTTGGTAACACCACAGTTTCATTGTCCTTCTTTTTATTATTCTTTTTCTTTTGTTTCTTGTTCTTCTCTCGCTACAGTGGTTGGGAATCATCATCATGAATATCCTGCAAATTTTAACACATAAACTTAATAAGTTGTTTCAGTTATCGTAGTTAGTTGTTCAAGTTTTCCGGAATCGATAAGCCTAAGTTGTCCTAGTTGTACTAGTTGTTTCATAACCACCATTACTAATTTCCTAAACTGTTTCCACAACAAGCATCCTAATCACAGTTCAAGTAATGCATGAAGATCTTAATGTATATACCTGATGGTCAAGGTTTTCTTCCATATTCTTTTCTTCATCCCCATCACCTTCACTTGAGTTTTTCTCTTCTTAATTCCTCTTTGTTTTCTTCTTCTTCATCTTCGTTTTCTTCTTGTCCTCCTCTTCACCTTCAATTTCTTCCTCCCCATGAGTTTCATTTGAATTACTTACTTATTCCCCTTCATTTTCAGCAGCCTTTGCTTATGTTATAGCTTTTGCTTCTGTTCAAGACATATCACGATGAGTGTTTAGCGCATAAAGTGACTGCAAAGTATAAATAAATAGTGCAGAGGAATGCCAAAAGAGCTGATGCTGTTAAAAGATAATGATGCCTCTGAATAACGATGGAGCAGCTACCCAACTCTCCCCACTGCTTCTTCATAGATTGTCCTCTCCTTAATTGTGAAGATACTATCCCATCAAGAACCATCACGAAGATACCAACCTTTAAATTGACACACAATCATTTATTGTGTCTATGACCTTGCTTTTTACCACTGAACTATTTTGAAACAAGATCAACCATTGAACTATTTGAAACATTGTGAGGATGATTAGATTTTGATCTCATAGGACGAAACCCAGAACACGTAACGAACATTGATCCTTCTTGTAATCGATCCAAAAAGTTATTGATTGACAAAACCTGAGTAACCAACCGGACTTCCTATAGTATCATTGTCGTGAGAGAGAAAGAAAAAGAGTATGTCGCCGAAAAATAAACTATTATACAATCATATTACGATCACCTCCATTGCTTAGTTGAAAAATCACTCCTCAATTCCCAATTGCTGGATATGATGTGAATTTAGGTACAATCAGATTTAACTGAGAATGAAAGGAATTTATGAACAAAACCTTGCTGCAAATAATACACAAATCAGTTTAGTCAACGATTGAAAAATATGGGTTTCAAAGACGACGGAGTAACAGAGCCGCCACCTCTCTCTTAAGGCGAAGAGTTTTTTTGTTTGTTTCAATTTTGTTTTTTAATTGACTTTCTCAAATTAGAATTAGAGTAATATTGTGAATATGTTGGAGTTGGATCGGATAATGGGTTTGGAGTGAATTCTTTAGGTTGGGTTTGTAGTTTTAGATATTTGGTAAGGTTTTTTAGACTTTTACACCAATTTTGATTTTAAAAAAATTGTTAAAAGAAATTAAAAATCTAAGGGTGGCACGAGAGAAAACTTTTTCTCAACTTGTGGCATTAGAGCCATTGATTCTCTTTCGAGGGTTTAAGGTCGCTTTGGAATTGAGTTTCGGCTTAAGAAACTGTTTATAATGTAGTTGAGAAGAGTCTCCACAATTTTGACATGTGGACATAGTAAATATGACACGTAAGCTTACTCATTCTATTAAGAATTGCTTAGGGTCAGTTTTTTTTGGGTAAAATTGCATAGGGTAAGTTATTGTGATCTAACGATTAGGGTAAGTGATTCTCTTCCTCTCCTATTGATTAACATTCACTAAAAGTTTTCAATTTATAAGATGAATATAAAATATAGATTTATAAGAGAGTTACAACAATTTTACCAAAAAAAAAAGAGTTATATAACAAGATGTTTGGACATATGTTTTTAAAAACGAATTTTAGAAGTTTTTGAAAATTTTATAGTTTACGAAAATTTATTTTTTTGTTGAAAAAAAAATCGTAAACTATATTTGTTTTCAAAAACTTCAAAAACAAATTTTCAAAAACAAATGATGTGCAAGGATATGATGTATATCGTCCCACTGCTGCCGAAGTTGCTGCTCGTCAACGGCGGTACCTTCATACGATGCTTCTCACAGGGCACGGAACCGATGAGAATGGAGATAACTTCTGGGAGACCCAAGACTCTCAAGGCGAGGGAAGAGGTGAACCTTCTCACAGGGCACGGAACCGATGAGAATGGAGATAACTTCTGGGAGACCCAAGACTCTCAAGGCGAGGGAAGAGGTGAACCTTCTCACAGGGCACGGAACCGATGAGAATGGAGATAACTTCTGGGAGACCCAAGACTCTCAAGGCGAGGGAAGAGGTGTTCACGGTTATGTCCGTCTAGCAAAACACCTTGGTGTTATTGTTGAATGCTCCATCATCTCGGTCTAGTGATATGTCTTTCACTGCTATGATTATTTGACTTTGTAGTAATTTTGTAGAATTCTTTTATGGTTAAGAGATTTTATATATAATTAAGAGAGAGAATTATAAAATAGAAAAAAAAAAGTTTGGTACAATCTATTTTTTCTAAAACTTAAGAAATTTTCTAAAACCTTCGACAAGTCGTTTTTTCGTCACCATAAGCTCGTATGATCGTATCGAACAGTTTTCAACCGCTATTTTGAGTGTATAGCAAACATTTGTTGGAAAAGTAGTATTTCAAGGTTATTTCTATCTATTAAATCAAAACACTATGTAGTTACAAAGAAGAAAATTTGCAATTTAAAAGGGCTACTTAACACATTTTATCTAGAAACATTTAACTCATTGCAATTCTATGTTAGCTTCCATGATTAATTTGGGGATCTTCTCTAAAAACAAAAAATCCTTTCACACAAGGTCATTTACTATTGCTTATGGCAAATTGTAGCCTAATACAATGTTTTTTTTCCAACCATATATTAATTAAAAATTCACTCCCTGATTGGACACCAATAAGGAGGAAAGGAGTTTACAAGTAAGTTTTGAGAAACTAAAACTCTAGAGGTTCGGGGCAAATAGTCAACATAAATATTACACGAACGAAAAATTGAAATAAGTGAGACAAAAGAGAAATTAACTCGGAGCAAACCAATCTCGCTTGCTGCTGCTCAATCCTTTTAAACTTACGGTTAGGAGCCTGACTAGCCAACACTGCTGCTGACGCAATAGGAACCAGAGCTCTCGAATCATCTGTTGTGCCTAGTTTTCCAAATGAGTCAGCTGGGGATGGAGCTGAGTCATGGTCCAACACATTGTCGCGGCATAGCGTCAAATCATCACAGGCATGCTCTGACAGATAACTGGCAGAGAGAAAACAAGACCCTTAAGCCGCAAAAGATTGATTTTTAGTCGCTGGGACATCTCAGAAAGTGAAGAGAAGAGTGAACCTTGATAACAAGGGTTGAGGGGTGGTTTCTAAGCTGGGCTCAAGGCTGAAACCCAGAGAGTCCAAGTGAGTGTTCTCCTCAGATATTCCAGTCTGAAGAAGGGTTTTGCTATCATCTCGGACTTTCTTTCCTTGAACCATCAGCCCGACTCGGAGTCCATCACCTAGTATGGTGGTAACTGCTTCCATCACCATCCGCTGACAATCTCAACATAAAAAAGGTAAGTTCTTGATCAGGATTTTCAGCACAACTAGGTTTTGGTATTGCACCTTCAAGGAGCCAACAGTAGCAGTTTCTGGAATCTCTATAAAAAGCTCAGGCACCCTGAAAGACTTGATCCGCAGCCTCACTACAGAGAAAGGAAAGTAAAACGTTTCTACCTTATACACTTCTTCAACGAAACAACAGCCAGCAAAGGATTCAGATTAAGACTCCATTAATTACCATGATGGTCCCTTGACACAAAGGACGCATTTCGACTTTTCATGGAAGATATTATTCTGTTTCCTGCAGATCAATTTGTGAAATCGCATTACAACAGCAGAGACTTACAATATCCTAACAAGAGAGTGAGAAGATGAAAATTTTTAAACCTTTATGTGTCTTTGCTTGCATGCGGTAATCATCAGAGTTCGAATCAGAAATGTTGTCAAAGTATTTCCTTTTCTTGATAGGATAACTCCTCTGATGATGGTGCAAGTAATAACTCCTCTTTGAGCAATACCATGGCTTTGCATCTGCATAGCCCAAACATCAAATCACAAAAACTAAGACGGGAAATAAACAAAAACTCTAGTTGGGCAATTTACCTGCGCTGTTCCTCGAACCTCCTTTCCAATGTCTAGATGCCAATATCTTCCTGATTCTTGTCTCCAATACGAGGCACAGGCCTAGTCATACGAGGGCGTATGAACCCAGAGAAGTTTTCATCATCATCATCTCTACTAAATAAATTTACATCATCCCGAGAACCACTGGGACCATCATTCCCACATGCTACCACCTCGGTACTACTGTTACTACCTATACTAACTACAACATCAGGTTTTACGTCACCATTCCCACCCGCACTAAGATCCTTACTGAAGTTTCTAACTTCACAAGAATCACCACCACCCAAGTTACTAAAACCCTCCACCTCATTCTCTACTTTGTCACCTACCAACAAGTGATTAGGATTTGTTATCACAGAGCTGAATCCACACGGGCTCGGGGATCCCTCACAAAGATTATCTTCAGAGACAGGTACTGACTTTACAGGGTTTTCTTCAGCCAGCAGCTCCATCTTTACAGTATTTTGTACAACTACACACTTATCTTCACCCGCAATTACCGAACTTTCGCTCTCAAGCAGCAAGTTTCCAGCTACAGTGGCTAATAAATCAATCGCGCACATTGTATCATCTCCTGATATTTTCTTCTTGTAAATACGCCTCTTCTGGCAAATAGTGAACAATGCGAGTGATCATCATGTAAACGAATCATCCAAGTAACCCAGAAACCAAGTACAGCAAAAGGCCATTTACCCGGACTGATCTCGGAGCTCGAGCCTGAGCAGGAAATTTGTAGCCATTGTCTCCAAATTCTAAGACTTTATGCGACACCATTACTTGGATGCATAACACAATGATATGATTGCCAAACGCGAGAAGCAAAGGATGAAATTTGCGATCTGTAGATAAGAAACGAGAACCATAAGACTCAATTCACATACAGAGAAACATGAACTACAGATCAGTAAGATCTGGCTTTAGGATTCTTTCACAAAAGATTAAAAAACATTTGGGTCTTGGATTGAATAAGAAGCAAAACAAAAAGGGTTTCAAGAAAATCTGATCCAAATTACTAAACCATCCTAAAACCCTAATAAATCATAATTTGCGAACAGAAAGCATAATTCAATAGATTAGCGAACAGAAAAAACTGAAGAAAAGCTTCGATCTTGGAATCAAAGGATATTACATAGATCAGAATTGTACAAAAAGAGAAACTTCAAATTCTCAGATCGGGTTTCACAGATCGGTGAATTGAGAATTTTGGTTGTATAACAAAACGACAAATATCCGTAGAAAATGATGATGATAAGTTGAAAAAGATAACAAAAACCCCTTAACAAAAACAACTTGAATTAGAAACTTTAAGGCCAAAAATTCACATAAAAATGAAATTATCTCAACGATCCAAAAAAAAAAAAGTTTAAATTTTTATCACCTTTCTATGAATCTTCAGTTTCCAAGACGATGAACAGTAAATAAAATTATGACAAAAACTCCAGAAAATGTGAGATCAGAGACGAAGGAATCAGAATTCTTTACGCAATCAAACCAAAAATCTAACCCATGTTTTTACCCAATAAAGTGACGAAATTTTGTTTTTCTTGTATCAAACGCTACCCATAGAATTATCAAATCTCTTTTCGAATTGCCCAAATTAAAAAACAAAAACCCCGAAAACTATCATAGCAATATTTGAAAAAACAGCCGAAGAGAGAGAAAGTGTCGCGTACAGAGAGTAAAGTCGCCGGTAAGGAAAAGCGAGTTTTTCCGGCGTCTTCGCCGTCGACTGGCCTCACGCCGGTCGTCGATAATCTTCTTTCTCCCTCCTCTTCCTTTCTTCCTCCGTTTCGATGTCTGCAGTTGCGCCGCCTGTGTCTCCTCCGGATCCCCCACCCAGATCCGCCTCCTGCGGAGTCCTCTGTCCCACCTTTGTCTTCTCCGGTTGCTCCCAATCCGAGCTCAGGTCTGGATCCGGCGTCAGGGACGGCCCCTTCCCCAGTGATAGACCTGAAAGCGACGGCTAATCTCACTCACAGCTCCAGTGCAGATCCGGCTACAGGGCAGATCACTTCCCCAGTGGTCGACCTGGTAGCGACGGTTAATCCCACTGCTAGCTCAGGTGCAGATCCGGCTTCAGGGGCTTCAGGGGTCGACCTGGTTGCAACGGTTTTTCCTGACCCAGCAGCCGCAAGCTCCAAGTTCAGGATTGCCTCCGATTCCTCTTCAGTTCCGGGATCTGTGCCACTAACCTCAGCTCCTTCATATGCGTCGAGGTTTAAGGCCTCTTTAAGGAACCTAAGGAAGATGTCTGCTCCAACTTTCCTCGAAGATGGTACCCCTGTTGTACAAGCTCCGCCTTCAGTCATCCTGAAAGCGTCCGAGCTGTGGAAGGGGTATATTGTTGCTCAGTTCCATGGGCTTTGCCCTCCTCTGCTCAAGATATACTCCGATTTAAACCCAATTTGGGGGAAATTCGGAAATATAACAATTCGCTACATGTCTGATGCAGCTTGCCTCATCCTGATTCCAGCTGAAACCACTAGGGATTGGGTTCTCGAGACCGGCTATTGGCAGTCAGGCAACTGTGGGTGCACAGTTTATCCATGGTCCTCTACTGGACCCTTAGAGCTCGAAGAACTGAAGACAGTGCCTACATGGGCTATTCTGAAGAAGGTCCCTCCTCAGCTATACTCCCTTGACGGAATCAGTGTAATTGCAAGTGGTATTGGCGAGCCGCTGCACACAGAGAAGTCACGGCTTGACCCGGTGAATATTGGTGAAACAAAGGTCAAAGTGGAAATCCTCTTGGATAGAACTCTACCGACATCGGTTATTGTTAAGGATGATGCAGGGAACTCGGCGACAATCGAAGTGTCTTATCCAAGACCTCCACCTAAATGTCTTAACTGTGGGAGGTATGGACACCTTATTAGTCGATGCCCAAAACCTCTAATGAAGAAAAGCAAGTTCAAAAAGGATACCCCCTCGGGCACTGCACAAGTTGCTCACCCAACAGTCTCATTGTCTCCTACAGTAACAACTCAAATCGGTACCACAGTTCAAAGCTCAACACCGAACCCAATCGAGCTGGTGGCAAGTCTGGTGATTGAGCCTCTCTCAATTTCTGTTGAGACAAATGGTATTGGGGAGGGGGCATCGACTTCTCCTAAGAAATCCCCAAGAAGAAGAGGACGAAAGAGATCGAAATCCCGATCTAGGAAGTCTGAAACAGAAACAGAAGTTGGTCTAGAGGCACCTGGTACTCACCAAGGAACTCATAGGACCTCAGAAGGAGAAGTAAGACTCGAGGCTACCATTGTACCCCAAGGAGCATCCCTGGGTTCCTTACAGAAAGGAAGCAGTAGTACAGGGACCTTTATCGATAAGGGACAGGAGGACAGAGCGGTTTTATCAGCATCTGAGGAGGCCCTCCAACCATCAACTGGTAATACTCTCTCTCGGAATGCTAGTTCAAGGGAAGGGGTTCAAACTTTCTCCTACCCACCAAAAATGGAGCAAGGAAAAAGGCGAAACAGAAAGAGAAACAGCTGTTTGCTTCCCTGGCAGTAAAAAGAAGTCGAGTTCCTTCTCTTCCCAACTTCGGGGTATATCCCTGAAGAAAGGAAACCATCTCTGAAAGCTTAGCTTTCACCTTCGCATTTTGTGTAATTAATGAAGGTATTTTGCTGGAATTTGCGTGGCTTAAATAGCCCGTCCCGCCAACTTTTTGTCAAGGGCTGGATAGTCAGAAATAAACCCTTAGTCGGCGCGTTTTTGGAAACTCATGTAGCTGAATGCAATGCTAGGAATGTTTTAGCCTCAACTGTCCCTGGTTGGAGGTTGGATTGCAACTACTCCGAAGCGAATAATGGTAGAATCTGGATAGTATGGGATCCAGCGGTCTCAATGATTGTATATAAGAAGTCAGCTCAATTGGTCTTATGTGGGGTTCACCACCTCGCCTCCCAAGTCACTTTTTTGGTAGGTTTAGTCTATGGTTACAACACTGAGGTTCAGAGAAGGAACCTGTGGGAGGAGATAACCATCCTCAACAGTAGGAACATACTAAGAACCTCACCTTGGTTGCTCATTGGTGATTTCAATCAGATTGCCTCCGCAAGCGAGCATCATTCTATAATTCCCTCCACTCACCTCTTAAGAGGTATGGCTGATCTGCAAGAGTGCCTCCAGGACAATGAATTCACTGACCTTCCTAATAAAGGAGTCTTCTATACCTGGTCAAACCACAGACCAGAGGACCCCATTCTCAGAAAATTGGATAGGGCAGTGGTGAACGATGCATGGTTGAGCTCCTTTCCAGAATCAGTGGCAGTCTTTGACCCCCCTGGGGACTCTGATCATGCCCCGTGCCTAATCAACCTTGCCTCTTCTGAGGTTCAAGGTAAGAAGCGGTTTATGTACTTTCCCTTCTTCTCTACTCACCCTTCCTTTAAGACTGCAGTTGCAGAAGCTTGGAATAGCGTGGAGATTGTTGGCTCCCCTATGTTTATGCTTGGGAAAAGGTTAAGGGCCGTCAGGATTTGCCTCAGACAGCTGAACAAAGAGGGTTTTGGTAACATCCAACAAAAGGCAAAAGATGCTTTACAGCATTTGGAAGGGGTTCAGGCAACGCTGTTCACTAACCCTTCAGAAGATTTATTCAGAGAGGAACAAAGGGCTAGGGAAAAGTGGGTTTTTTTCTCTAATGCTCTGCAGAATTTTTATAGGCAGAAGTCGAGGATCAGGTGGCTTGATGAGGGGGATGCAAATACCAGTTTTTTACACAAAGCTGTATCAGCTAACATTGCTCGAAATGCAATCAGATATTTACGGGCTAGAAATGGCGACAGGATTGACAACCCTGCTCAGGTGAAGGACCAAATTATCACCTATTTCTACAATCTGTTGGGGTCTCAAAGTGAGCATACCTCCCCTTATTCAGTGGCACAGATAAAGGCTATTCACCCCTTTCGATCCCCCCCAGATATCTTTCCTACTCTTACAGCTATTCCAACCCCAGAGGAAATCAGAGCATCTCTCATTTCCATGCCAAAAAGTAAAGCCCCGGGGCCATATGGCTTTACCAAGGAATTCTATATAGAAGCCTGGGAGATTGTTGGAAGTGATGTGGTGAAGTCAGTCACGAATTTTTTTACCTCTGGGCACATGGTTAAGGGATGCAATGCCACAGCTATCACTCTGGTCCCAAAGGTTCCAGGCGCAGACAAGCTTTCTCAGTTCAGACCGGTTTCATGCTGTACCACAGTGTATAAGGTTATTGCTAGAATCCTTACCAAGAGGTTGAAGCAAATTATTCCCCAAGCTGTCCAGAACAATCAGGTCGGGTTCCTCAAGGGGCGCCTATTATGTGAAAATTTCCTCTTGGCTTCTGAGCTAGTGACTAATTTCCATAAGCCGGCCACATTATCCAGAGGTTGTCTTCAAGTGGATCTCATCAAAGCCTACGATAACCTCAGCTGGGCTTTTCTTTTCAATATTCTAGAAGCGTTGGAATTCCCTGGTTTGCTTGTGAATTGGATAAAGCAATGCGTGTTGTCTCCCTCCTACAGCATTAGTCTTAATGGGGAGCTGACGGGGTTTTTCCCGGGGAGGAAAGGGCTCCGACAAGGAGATCCCATCTCATCACTCCTATTTGTGCTAGCTATGGATATCCTTAGTAGGAAGCTGGACCAAGGAGTGCTTCAGAATCAGTTTCACCTCCACCCTCTTTGTGAAACTCCCCTTGTTACACATTTGAGTTTTGCAGATGATATTTTGATCTTCTGTGATGGATCTGAATTTTCCTTCCAGGGCATCCTCAGCATTTTAGAGGAATTCAAACACGCTTCCGGCCTGGGGATCAGTAAAGAGAAATCGGTTGTGGTTGTGGATGGGGGAGACTTTGGGTTTGCTCAGCAATTATCTGCCAATATTGGTATCACTTTGGGCTCCTTTCCTGTGCGCTATCTGGGTGTCCCTCTGACATCCCAAAAACTCAGGAAGCAGGATTATCAGCCTCTCATTGATCGAATATCCAGTCGGTTCTCCTCTTGGACTGTCAGGCATCTATCTTTCGCTGGTCGTTTACAGCTCCTCAAATCAGTTATCTACTCTGTTATCTCTTTTTGGGCATCTATCTTTGTATTGCCTAACCGATGTCTACAGACTTTGGAGCAAATGTGCAATGAATTCTTATGGAAGGGTGACCCTACCTCTGCAAGAGGTGTGAAAGTTAGCTGGGAATTGGTATGCTCTCCCAAGAACAGTGGCGGGCTGGGACTGAGGAGACTAACGGCTTGGAACAAGGTGCTAAGCTTGAAGCTGATTTGGTTGATTTTCACTGCAGGGGGATCCCTTTGGGTATCTTGGATAAGGCATAACCTCATTGGAAATGCAAACTTCTGGGATCTCTCCCCCTCTCCCTCAACGAGCTGGATATGGAAGAGCATATGCAAGCTTAGACCTCTCGCCCGACCCTTTTTGGTTTGTCAAGTTGGATCTGGTATAACAGCCAGTTTTTGGCAAGACAATTGGACCTCCTTGGGCCCCTTGATTGATATTACCAGACCTAGGGGGCCTATGGTAACTGGTATCTCTTCCGATGCGGTGGTGGCTGATGCAATAAGAGATGGGGACTGGTGGCTAGCCTCTACCAGAAGTCGTAGCCCCACCATATCACTACTACGGCAATGCCTTCCCCAAGCTCAAGATATCGTTCAGTCTGAAGTTTACGACTTATACCAATGGAAACCAGATCATAATCGGCCATAGACTACTTCTCTACATCGACCACCTGGTTAGCCCTAAACCCTCCCCACCAAGCAGTTGATTGGCACCCTGCAGTTTGGTTCAAGGGCAGAATCCCAAAACATGCGTTTGTCGCTTGGGTAATTGCGAGAGGTAGACTTTTTACTCGGGACAGGTTAAGAAGCTGGGGGATGGACGTACCAAGTTCCTGCCTCCTATGTGGTATGCAGGACGAAAGTCACCATCATTTGTTTTTCGAGTGCTCTTTCAGCTCTCGGGTGTGGTCCTTCTTCACCTCCCATGGCCATCTTTCACCTCCATCTAATCTACCGGATTTGTTACGATGGATGAAGGACCCATCCCGAAACCAGAACATCTCCCTTATCCTCAAACTTATCTTCCAAGCCACCATGTACTCAATTTGGAAGGAGCGTAATGGGAGACTACATAACTCTACCCACTCTACTCCATCGGTCCTCATCAAGGCTATTCAACTAACTCTTCGGCTTCGCCTAGACCCGCTGTCACGTGCACAAAGAAATCTTCCCTCCACGGTATCTCTCCTGACAACTTGGTTCGGTGTGTTCCAACCCACAGGTATTGGCTGACTCCTCCCTTGATACTTGTGGTTTCTTTCTTTTGTTGTATCGTAGCTTTTGCTTTAGGCCCAGCTTGTTGGGCTTCCTGTTGGGTGATTTATAAACCCCAGGCCTTTTGTGTAATCAGTTTAGTTTAATGGAAATTTAAAGTTTAAAAAAAAAAAAAAAAACCCTTTGAGGTACGACCACGTCTTTTTTGCTTAAACCCATATAGCCTTATCGAACCTCAACCACCGGACCTACCGGTTTTACCAGTCCTGTGTTTACCGGTTATAGCCAGTAAAACATTCACCTTAAGACCCGGTTCTTTTGGAATCGCCCACGACACTCTCGCATTAAGTCGTAAGTCTTTAGATTTCGCCACGTGTAAACGATGTACTCATCACATGGCTTCGGTCCGTAGCCTCTTGAGAAAACTACGTCTTGTCACTGATATTTAAGAAAAACAAAAAAAAGAATATTCATTTTGGGCAAAAGATTTTTATTATATATTATTTTAGTTTCTATTTGGGATATTCGTTTGTGCTTTTATGTTTTTTTCTTTATGGAAAGAAAATAATCAAATTCCTATAAATATTTATTTGTGTTTGGGAAATCAGATAAAAGATAAAAGATAAAAGATAAGATGGTCCCTAGGTTGCTTGTAATTATGATGTGGTCAATTCTTATCAATTTGTCTTAAAATAAAACTTCATTAGTTCAAACAGGTATCTGAGTTCAAATTTTTTTAATAGAAACATTTTTAAAAATTCCACAAAATATATTCCTGATATATAAAGATTAAAGAATATGTTTAGGTGTTGGAATTGGTGTTTCTTCACCGAATTTTTTTTCTGTTTAGGCGTTATTTATCCAGTTGTATCATTTCGCTTGTTTTTTCGTTTTTTCCCCCATAACTTTGGTCGCAAATTTAAAATGGTATATATATTAACATTTTATAAAAAAAATAAAGAATATGAGGAACTTTAAATTGTAAATGTGACATGAAAACTAAAAATAAGACATAGACTTTCCTCAATTGAGTTGTATTTTAGGTTAAGATATTAAGAAGAGGTTTCGCATAATAGTATGTTAATAGTAAGGAACTTTTTGTCTACCACTTGCAATATTGCATGACACTCAAATCCAAAATGAAATACTAATGGCGCTAATAGAAATTAATAACTACAAATCATAATCTAAATTTAAAATTGTATATCATATATAATGTGATAGTTAAATTTATGTAAAATGTTTTTAAATATCAATTTTTAGACAAAATTTGGGAGTCAAGTTTGTGGATGTCGAGAGCACAAACTCATAAACTTTGGAGAGGTTGCATGTACTTCTTAATTAGGGTGATCATATGATAAAGGAGAAAACGAGACCTTAGCTAAGATTCTGACGAACGAACATCAACGTTGAGACGGATGCTTATATTTAATTAGGGATATCAAGTAACATACTTTATGGCCAGTGTAGTTATATGATTATTGAATTCTTCTAATTCATGTTTTGAATTTGTTTAGTCAACAGGAAATCTTGCTCAATCTTGTGATTTCTTAAGTCAATTTCTCTGACGTCTCACTCTCAATTTCAATGAATTTGATATTGAATTTAAAATTTAACAAAAGCTTGAGAACAAAATAAATAAAAATTTACGTACAAGTTCGACATATTATTATATCCTGTGTTGGATACAAATTATTGTATTTAGCCCCACTATCATAAAATTTTAAAAGAAAAAGAGAGCAAAGGCCTACCCTTTTCCTAAATTACAATAAAATAATTTCGTCATCTTATCCTATCTCGAAAAAGTTCGAAAGGATAAAAAGTGGGTGGTTTTGAATTTATATCATACAAACACCACCGTTCAATATTAAATACTAGAAAATGTTTCACGCGTTCCATGAATTTAAAATTAAAATATTAAAATATACAATACTTTATAATTTAATTTATATTTAGAGAATATATTAAAATATTAATATAAAGTTCCTATTTTATTAATTAAAATAGTTAAATAAATATTGTTTCCTATTTTTTAGAATATTATTAATATATTTTACGTATTTCATAAGTCACTGAATTAATTTTATCCTTGACATAGATTTTTTTATAGTATTTATGAATTATGGTGCTTAAATCAATTATTTTGAATATATGAATAAGGTTTCAATTTGTATATCACTAAAATAACGTATTGTGCTCCTACATAATTAATTAAACTACTGGTACATACTCTAAATACATCCACTCATATTTATCACTTATGTATATTCTTGACAACTAAAATTATGAAAAGTAAGCCAATTTATTCAACTCCTCGCCGTGAATAGAGAGAGATTCAATACACATCTAGTGAAAACAGTTACTTCAAACAGTTCTCTTACATGCACTCTTACATGTCATTCGTCCTCACTTATTTTGCCTTCAGAGTTAGTCGCAGTCCTTTATTGGTTAAACCACACGTCTACTTGTATGCTATTACTCTTTAAAGACTATAATAAATTCATAAGTCTTCCAAGAAAATTCATATCGTTTGCAAATTTTGTTTTGCTATACTATAAAAAAAAACTTACAAAATTATATACATCACATAAATTTTTTATATATAACATAAAAATTTTAAATGCAAATCATTTCTTTGTGTGAATTCTCAAATGCAAATCTCTTCATTATGGGCCAAATTAACATTCGTCTTCATAGACATATCTGCAGAATAAACCAAAAGAGAGGTTTTAATAAAAATTTAAGAACAATGCATGAGAGAGTATAAATATTTTTGAAGAAGAAAAAACTATAAAGAGGTTCTATAAATTTTTGTGAAAGGCCGGAAAGGAGATGATGAACCATTAATTCACTATGGATGAAATCCTAGATATAATGTTTGTTTGTAATATGAACCAGAATTTTCATCAGATTAATTTTCTCGTAACCATGAAGCTATTTTGGACCAAAAGAGTGTAAGTGGCATGTATAGGATACTGGGAACCTAACTAATCCAAAGCATGCACAATATACACAAATCAATCATGTCTCGAACGTCAAGACTCTGATCCCCGTGTCCTTCAACAATAAAATCTCCATACCCTTCCCATATCATGCCTACAGTATAAACCAAAAAACATCAATCTAACTAAAAAAAGCAAACAGAGGAGTATGTTTTTATCACAGTTTCTAATTCTAAACGTAAAGAGTTGAGGCTACATCGAAGGTACCGTATCGAATATTGATGTGCTGGGCTACGACGGAGGAAGGGAGATTAGGGTTAGTGAGAGGATACATCAATGCATTCACTCTAATAAGATATAGTATATATATACTACTACTACATATAAAAAATCATTATTGGAGAAAACTCATAATTGCTAGCATTCGTTTTGGAGTAGGGAAGGCGTTTCACCTAGAGATGTGAACAAATAACAAACCTAATTAATTGCTAGCACTCTAATTGTAAGGAATATGAAGGGAAAAAAATTAGGACATGATAAGCAATTAGGGTTATCCTGTAAAACTCAATGGGTAGTTAGGTCATACATTATATGTTCAAACATTTACATAATGTGGTTAAATTAGTTAAATTATAAACATATAGTATGTGATGTTTAATCCCAATTTTTGTTTCTGTTCACAAAGTTTATGCTTATTGGACTGTTTTTTTCTTGTCATTTATTTGACCATAATTGCAAAATCAATTGAATTTATTTTTCAATTGACTGGTGATTAATGTAGGAATTCAATACTATCAATTTTGACCAAATAAATTTGATATAAGCAAGAGTTAAGTTTAATTGTGTACTTAAATGTTGTTTTCTTTTAAAGTGGCTGATGAAGTTATATATATATTTTGAATGCATTCATAGAGGTTCTATATTCTTTTAAATACGATGTGCATTCTAGCAGTAAAATCATTTTTCTACCTAAATGTGATGTGGATAGTTTCTTTAATTTGGCGGTTGATAAATCGTTAGCGTTTTTACTTTTTATTTATTCGATATCTCAATGAAATGAAATGCCTTGCTGGAAAAAAAAAGTTATACAAAAGAGATGCGTCTGCCGGGAGTCGAACCCGGGTCTATTGCTTGGAAGGCAATTATCCTAACCGTTGGACTACAGACGCTTTTGTTATCATTTTCATAATCTTCTCTTATCAAAAGTAATAGATTCTAAATGATATATATTTATGCATAACTGATCCTACTCATATTCACAGTTTAAACCAGATAGAACTGAGAAGTGAGAAGAGAAGTAACAAGCCTTGTCCAACTCTGCACTTCAAACTTTAGATTTCATAACTTTGTTACTCACAGATTCTCTCAAATGCAATAAAATTGACATGTAATGCCTTCAAAATATCTAAGAAAAACGATAAAAAAAAAAGTAGATTACAACCCAAATTAAAGTGCTACTAAACTATCACCTGAGTCCAAATTAACCAGCATTTGCACGAATTAGAAAAATGAACGTAGTTCAAACCTAAGATCCATAAAATACTAAGTAGATATGGACCATATGGTTATCGAACGCTCTTGTTATTACTACATTTGATGTGAGTTGCTGCAGCAATCTTCTAAAACATAGTTTTTCCATCGTTTTGAGCGGTGACAAAAGTAAACGCTCTGTCCCAATCTCGGCTAACAGATTCTTGAATCTTGTAGTCTCCAATGGAAGGCCACCAAGCTTTTTCTGAACCATTTGTCCCGGTCCAAATAACCTTCTCCGGCACATTCAGAAAATCAAAGTTCAATGGCATTGGTGGTGGCGGTGGCTCATTAGCCTTATTATTGGATTTGGTTTGCCGCTTGCTGTTTGGTCGACCTTCAGACTGCTACAAAAATGTACAAATACAACAGTTTCAGGTAAGGAAGACGCAAAACACGGGTTTAAAACAAGTAAGATGGAAACGTTTCTGACTCACTTCATATGACATTTCGCCGTTTTCCGTTTTCCTGGTACCTTTCTTTTTAGGCGTACCGTTTTCCAAGTAGTATAAAACCTCGTTCCTGGACCGGAATTTGTGATTTGTAACAGGTTCGTAGTAGAACTACATTCACAAAACAAGACAATTAAGCGTTGCATTATCGTATATTCTCAAAAAAAATGATAGCCATAATTTCAACTTCAACATCTTTGAGACAGAGCATTATCATCCAACTAGCACAGGTTTAAGAAAATAATCAACAAATTTCACATATCCACTAATCCTTAATTACACAAAAATGTCATATTCTTTTAGCTCTTCAGCTTCTCTCGAGCATTTGTATCAACATTTCATTTTATATGTAACCAATAAGATCATAATACACAGTTTAAACCCAAAACCAAATTTCATAAATATTATGACAAAATTCAATTAAAATCAACAAAACAACATAACAAATTCGGATGAAACAAAAAGATCAAGAATTGGAAGAGAAGAGCTGAGATTTATTTCACCTTATCGACAACACCGGCTTTAGTGCCGGAGGTTCGAACCCTAACTTCGGTTCTCCAATCAGGAGGCAGCCAATTATCATCTCCAGGTGTCGCACGCTTCCGTGACTTTGATTCCGCTGGATTAGCTGTGTTTCCCGGCGGTGGTTGCACCTGATCTGTGCCGTTCGACTTCGATTCCGCTGGATTAGCTGTGTTTTCCGGCGGTGGTTGCACTTGATCTGTGCCGTTGGACATTTCCGGAGCGATCGAGTCCATCCCAATCCCTTGGCAATGATCAGCAGTGGTGAATCTGGATGGGAGATGTGGCGTGATCGTACGGTGTTGAAATCGAGAAACAAATATAAACGACTGAGATTTCAATATTCATTGCTTTTGCCTAAATCAGAGCTTTTAATAAAAGACAAAATAAACTACACTTTTTGTAAAGTTACAAGTTTGTAATGGATTAGAAGAAACGGTTGGAAAAAAATCAAACGGTTACAACTATCTAAAATATAAGACGGTTCATTAGACGCCATATTACATAAGCCAGCAGAAGAAGAAATTTTCCCGGAGAACAAAGCTAAAAGTAAAAGCAAATACCTTAGAAGCAAAAGACCTAATAAATGAGAGCAAAAAATAGTTGAAGAGAGCGGTTTGAAGGAAAAAAGAAAACTGATGGTTGTAACTACCTAAAATATAACATAGTTCGTTTATAAACGAGGCGGTTGAATTTTTTTTATTATATAATTTTAATTTTTTAAAAATAGTATTCATATATATGATTTTTTAAAATATAAATAATTTTTTAAATGTTTTTCATATTCTTAATTTATTTTATGTTATTTTCTATAACAATTTTTTTAATGTCCAATAGTTTGTTATCAATCATAACTATAATTTAGCCACTTTTTCTAATTTAACCACTATCTCTAATCACTTTTTCTTTAACCGTATTCTTTACAACTGCCAAAAAAATCTTTCAACCGGCTTGTTTAATTACCAATCATACCCAATACTTGACTCGTGAAACGAAGATGTTGTGTTGTTTGTTGAGTTTCAAGTTTTTTGGGCCAGGTCGAGTCATATTTTTGGGTTTCTGGGCCTATTTTATATGGCTCTAATATATGCAAATATTTGAAGAATGCATATAGACATTACCACTTTCGAAAGAATTGTGGGTCTTTTGCACGATGTGTGAATCCTTCTTGCCGGATTTGAAGTTTAAGATTAATTTATTTGAGAGGTACTCTTGATTCACTATAGGAAGTTTTGTTAGCTGCTAATAGAT
>CM051380.1:7776598-7826598 GCA_028015245.1 Cardamine occulta | reverse complement strand
TTGTTCCATCCACTGATTGGCTTTGATCATCTAGGAGTTGGAGAGTTCTTTTGGCAAGTCTATTTAGTTAAGAGTTCATGTTTAGTCTTTATTTTCCTTTCGCTTTTGTGGTTTCAACCCCCTCCGTACTTATTTTCTATAATTCCATCATGGATCTTTTCACGGTTTATTAGCTGAAGAATGGTCAAGCTTCGACTTTTGTGATAAAAAATATTTAACATTGTCATATATTAAAAAACGACATGAATACATCGGAATTGGTCACTAAAATATCGATACGATATGATTTTGCATAGTATCCATTGAATTATTTTAATTTAATTAATAATTAATTATTATTCTAATAATAATTTAATTATTAAATTATGTTGCATTCCGGATCTAGGGTTCAAGTAGTTTCCGGGAATTTTTTCGGAAGTTGCGGAGTTTGTCACAGGAAGTTTCCGTGTAAGGATAAGATGAATATGTCATGAGATGTTTGATTGCTTGTGTCGATATTTTGTGTTAAACTTGTTAAACATTTTAATCGTTTGTGTGTATAGCTCGTTAGATGGGAGGATTGTCTCACTATGTATTTATGTAAATACTTATGGATCTCCTTGTTATGATGCAGGTAAAGATAAATGGCCGATTCAGGCACCTCGTTAGTGGTGAACAAGCACGTAAGTGGTTGATTCACATTCGATTTTGGTTAAATCAGTCCTCATAGCCTTGTGAACAAATATAAGAGATCAGATCAAGACAACCCACTTATATATGCTTTCTAATTGCTACAACACCACATCACATCCATCGTCGTCAGGGGTGGATCATATCCAAGAAAAAAATCTTCTAGGAGGTATTGAGCCTTTCACCTCAAACTATATCATGGGAACTACTCATGCATGAAATCGTGGAGCATCGATCTAAAAACTAAAGAACATCAAGAATCTGGATGTGTGTATTAAGAACATCGACGATGGTGAAAAAAGAGAAATTAGATGAAGAAAACATTTTTGTTTCATCGATGAGCAAAAATAGAAGAGAAGAGAAGAGAAGAAAAGGTCATTGATGATCAAGGTTGAAAATGATTGACGAACCAAAATCGATTGAAAAAAATCTCGAAAATTCATTGAGATGAAAGGGAATAATATAAGAAGGAATGTTTAAAATATATATATTTGGTTTGATATAATTTTGAAAAGGAATAGTCTGTACAATTTAAGCGAATCTGATTTTTGTCACACAGCAATTCATATTCATTCATCACAATTTGAAGTTATAAATAGTTTTCTTAAAACAACTTTACAATCATCCGAGAGAATAATAGTTTTGATTTTTGGATTATACATACCCAAATCTTAATACACCTTTAAATAATAATTTAATAATTTATTCAAGAAAACAATATATTTGAAGGATACATACCCAAGTCACAACAATCAGTCGAACGAAACGGACTCAAGTAGTTGCCGACTGTCAAATGTTCTCCTAACTAAGGGTTTTTGGGGTTTAATGTTAGTCTCATAAAAAAAAACTAATTTAATAATTTTATCCAAGAAATGATACATCAGGCACCCAAGTTTCAACAATCAGTCGAACGAAAGTGAGAGAGGGCCCATTTGCTCAAAAGTAGTAGTCGCCTGTCAAATGCAAATGTTCTCCTAGAACCAGAGTCACATCAGGCAGCTTTTCAATGCAGCTTACAGTTATCTGCCATACAAGAATGCATAAAATAATTTAAGTATTATCAATAAAGCTTAACTAATGATCAAAATATTTTGAGTGGTAGAACAAACCTTCCCATCTCCAGCTTGGAACCCTGATTTTAAATTCGAATGATCCCTTGATAACAAGTAAGTTTGGAGCCAGCTTGCAAATTTCTCATTTCCTGCAACCATAGATGATATTGCACTTGTTAAAAAAGAGAGAATCAGCGGTGAGCCTCCATTGTGATGAGATGGTGACTTACCTGAGCATAAAGCGAGAATAGCATCTTCATTGAACTTTAAAGATGGTCTAGCCAAACTTATCTTAAATGACAATTTCAAGTCAACCAATTCAGATATTATGACCTGCCAAATTACAGAGGTGGTACACATTTAGTTTCTACAGTGAAAAACTAAGCAGATGGGAGAGAAGAGTGTGGCTGACTTACAACATCTGGTGGCATCAAAGTAGACTGAAGCAAAGGGGACCCAATTTTTTCTCTAATGTATTGTTCCTGTCCAACAAACAAGAATGATGGGACAGAATCATGTTGGAAACATTCAATTTTTATTTGTTATGTAATTTATCAAAGCTAAACAAATAACTTATGTAACAGTTAGAACCCAATGTTATTCATATTGGCAATGAAACATTTCTAAAATTCAACATGATGTGAGTAACAAACCAAAGGCAGTAGTTAGTTACCTGGGAGTGTAGAACTTGTTGCACAACAGATTTTTCCATGTTCAATTGTTCAATGTACACTTCCACAATGTCTGTTGGTTCCAGACATGAATTTTTCCGTAGTTTCTGGATCCTATTGACAACCTACAACACGGGGGAAAGAAAGCTCATGAGCACAACTTCTGATAACAGCTGCTTTATCTGGAATTAAATGTTTAGCTACAGAAAAGGAAACCCATAGCAAATGTATAGATTTAATTTCATCTAGGACTTGCATTATACGTTAAAATCTATTTACCTCACGGGCAACACCTTCACTTTTCAAAGATTCATCTTCTCGTAGATCCAGAATCACCAAAACATCACCTGCACCATGAACGAATGCGAATATTATATGTTTCCTGAACAATAGAGCATCGGTAATCAATAAAGATTAACATAAATTGACCACAAAGATGTGGTATTCAATTGAGTTTTGTACCATCTCCAGCTGCATCAATCTCTGTATCTTTCAAACCATCTGGGCGTTTGAAAACTCTGACAATCTGAACAATAATACATGAACAAAAAATGTGTCAGAATTCAGCTCTTTACGACATATTCTTCATTCTGTCCCACAAGGAAAAAAAAAAACATAACATAACATGAGAGACCTTGATATCTGATAGCTTCAGCGAATGTTTACCAATAGTAACTTCCTCAGTCTCTTCAAATCTTAAAATATCTTGTTGAGACATTTTTTTAACTCCCGCTGCAACAAGCCCCATTGACTTTCCAAGTCGCTTTCCCAATACACTGAAGGAATGAACAAGTAAAACTGCATTCTACATTTCTTCTGGAAAGGCTAAAGCACATTGAACTCAAGGGTTAAAAGCAAAACGCAGGAAGAAAACTTAACCAACCTGAAGTTTGGTTCTGCTTTTAGAGATGCGTACTTCAGAGTATCATTGCATGGGACAAGAGATCTTACATTAAGTTCGTCCAAAACATACTGCAATGCAAAATCAAACAGCATAAATCCAAAGTATCGGCTCCTTGAATGTAAATAGCTATTACTTCCACATAGCTATGTTTTACTTTCCTGGTGTTTCATATCTGACACAGCTCTAGAGACATGTTTTACTGATTTCAAGCGGTCCTCAATATTAAACTCTAAAATTTCTTATATACATAATTAAAATTTCAGAAAACTACTGTTCTCGTAACACCAAGGACCTGTTTTAGTTTTCCAGTAATGTCATCCAAGAATTCTGCATCTGGATGGACTACAATCATTTCCCTGATACAACACGGATACGCATGTATTAACTTTTTTTTCAGTTTTAGGCTAACAAAGCAGAAACTGAAAAATGATTAAGTACAATGCTCACTTCAGAGGAGTTCTCAAGGGTAGTTCGTGACGATTACGAACGTTCCGAGCAACATCAATGATTTTCATCATGCTTTCAACACTTTTCTCAATCCTCTTATCTCTCTGTTTGAACACGAGAAGAAAATATTAATGAGCAAAATTCAGACAATTTCTGTTCTAACCGTGGATATATAGATATGGAACTATTACCGTTTCTTTCTCTTTTGGAAAAGTGCAGTAATGAATGCTTTCCTCAGAATCTTCACACGCTTTCCGCAGATTCTGGTACATAGTCTCAGTGAAGAACGGTGTAAAAGGGGTCATCACCTTGCAAGAAGTAAGGAGCACCTGAAAATCCAAACGCAATAATTAGTTACTACAAGTGTTCAAATGATGGTGACCATGCAAACAAAAGTACCCCACAACTATTTACCATACATTGTATAGAGTTGAAAGAGCAGTGTGACAATCATCTTTTCCTGTACAGCCTTTTAACCTCTTGCGGTTGAATCTAACATATATGTTAGTGAGATTGTCAAGGAACTTCAAGAGTTCAGGAACCACCTGAAAAAAAGAAAAAACAAAGATGTGATAAATACCATAAGACAGCGATAACTTTTTTTCTAATGCAAACACCAGATCATGCTAAAAATGACATGTAAAAAGCTTACAGTGTAAAGCCGATATTCATCCATCTCCTTGCGGACAAAATTGACAAGACTCTGCGTAGCTGAGTGAATCCACTGATCGAGAACATTTGATGACTGTAAACTTTCCAGGTTAATAGGAACAAAGGGCTCAGAAATTTCAGTCTCAAGTCTCTTTGCATTCTGAACAAGGAACCGATATGCGTTGTACCATGGAAGGAATACATCTTTAACCTAGTGAATATAGGACAAAAATAATTCAGACAAACAACAAATCTACTCAGATAAGCAGGCAACTAAATCAACCACCAAGATCACTCACAACACCATGTACTCCTTCTTTTTTGAAACGCAGTGGCTCAGCACGTACAACTGGAGAATTTATCAGGTACAATCGCACCGCATCCTGTCAAGATTCACGTAAAGTCACTAGGTGATGACATATACAGGAAGCCAATATTTTCATTGTTAAAGAATATTGCAACAAAAAAGAGAGCTGAAAAGGCAGCATAATAGCATATTATAGGGGAAAAACTTACAGCCCCATACTCATCTATGACTTCCAAAGGTGGTGGATAATTCTGTAATCTCTTACTCATTTTTTTTCCATCCTCAGCAAGCACGAGACCATTGCAAATCAGATTTTTAAACGCTGGTTTGTCAAATAATGCAGTAGATAACACCATAAGAGTATAAAACCTGTAGATACCAAACTACTAGTTTAGATATTTTTAATTGCATGCTTAGCAGAAAAAAAATATTGCTATTCTTTTTTTCAAAACACTTCTAGAATCACATTTTATATTATACTGATCACATCTTCCATTAGCTAGTTACGTACAATCATTAACGATACTTACGATCCAGATCATCCCACACAGTAAAGGGATGATTAAATAATTTTAAATATGCAAGTTTAACTACTCTAATGGCTTATATGTCTCACCACAATCAAGATTTCAAATGACTTACCATCCACGAGTTTGATCAAGCCCTTCAGCCACAAAATCACCAGGAAAGTTCTTCTCAAAAAGCTCCTTATTTTCAAATGGATAATGAATATATGCATAAGGCATTGACCCACTTTCAAACCAACAATCAAAAACCTGAAATAAAAGTGTGATATAAACATAAGCATGGGATAACACCGCAGACAATCACGGACAAGTGATAAAATGAAAAAAGAAATGGATCTATCTTACATCTTCTACACGACGGAGCACACGACCACTATTAGATTTGATTGTAATATGATCAATATGGTGACGATGCAGATCAAAGACCTGCACCATAAGTCAGCAGAAAAACAAATGAGCATCAGACTTTTTGACATCCAAAATGCTCCAGTAAGAAGAAAAGAACAAACCCCCAAAGGATGTCTTAAACTTGAATATAACATATTAAGAAGACTTCTTGAAACAATCAGTCAGATATTGAACGAAATATTGAATTATCCAACAATTGAAGAAGTAGCAAAAATCACCACATAAATTATTGCATATAGAGGCATAGAGATACGTGACAGTAAACTTTCCTGCTGATATATTGCTGTTTATTTTTTAAATCAAACTATCTTCCAATAGCGCATGACAAGCAGTCGCAGCGGAAAGAGAGATAGAAACTGAGAAACAAAACAAACAAATGCAAATAACAAAGAAGATACCTTGACACCAGAGAGTTTTTCAAGCTTCTCAACTGAATCAATGACCACAACTTCCTTCATATCATGGTCGGTCCATATCGGAAGAGGCGTTCCCCAAAATCTACTTCGGCTGACTGCCCAATCCCTTGCATTTTCAAGCCAATTGTGAAAACGTTTCTCCTGAGTTGCAGGTTAACCAAGAGAATTTATTCATATCAGTAACTCATCTAAACGAACTAACTTGTAATATATCCAGAGTACTGATCCTTTCTTCCACTGACCTTCACAAATTTAGGAACCCATTTCGTTTGTTTATTGTTTTCTAACAATTTTTCTTTCAACTGCTCCACGCGCACAAACCTTACAAGTCAAACACAAACAAACTTCAAAGTCCTGACTGCTTATGGAAATGAAAGAATAAGCTTCATATCAACTTTGCTACTTTCTACGTGCCATTTAGGTCAGATATTCTCTACGTACAGTTATAAAATATAAGTTCGACAAAATCAAAATATCCTAAACATTTTGGTGATTATATGCCAAAACAATACACATAAAGATAGCATATAGAGCTCCGGAAAGAGGCAGCCAGATATAATGAAATGAAATATTATATGATCATCATTTACGCCAACAGGACTGGGACAGGACGAAAGCCTACATCTTTTAAGCCAAACTCGAGATAAGAACCAGAGAGACAAAGAATGCCTCACTGGAACTAGCAATAAATGATCAAACAACTAAGTCCTTAGCTAAAACTCATATGAAGCATACCAACTTGGAACTGCTCTATATATGAGAGGGGTGTCTGATCGGGAGCAAAGTGGATATGAGTGAGTAAACTTCCCCGATTTAACAAGCCTGCCTTTGTTCTGAAATAACAAAAAAAAATATTACTTAGCCGGAAAAAAAGATGTCACCTACTATAATAAAACAATCTAATAGTCCAAAAATGCACTAAGATTCAATAAGAAATCACCTTCACTTGTTCAATTATATCCCTGTCAATGGTTTTCTCTTTATCTTTGACATGACGGCCACTGAAGAGGGTAATTTTCTCAGTAAACAACCCATCATCATCAACAGGAACAATTAGTTTCTCCCCCTGGAGGGAGGAAAAATTGAAATGTGATGAGAAATTGAAATGTAAATCTGAACACCCCAGCCCATGTCTTCTGATGTTAAAGGGGGTGATAAGGAGAATGTAGTCAAATCTAACCTTGTTAATTATCTTGTTCTCAAGACAAACACGATAGTCATCTTCACCGAAGGCAGGAGCACAGTGGACAATACCAGTACCACTGTCATCAGTGACATAATCATCTGCTACTACTCGAAAGGCCACACTTGAAAACTCTTTAAAGTAATCAAACAAAGGCTCATACTTCTTCCCAACCAAAGAAGCTCCATTAATTTTTTCCAAAACTTGATAAGAATCAGCTGCACTGTCAGTCTTAGCACCTTTAGTTTTCTTGGTATCACCAGTAGGTCCATTAGTTGACTTGGCCTTGGGATTATCAGTAGGAAGAGCTGACAACCGAGACTCAGCAACCACATAGACTTTTCCAGTGTCGTTGTTACGAACCTTGAGATAGACAAACTTAGCATTGACACACAAAGCAAGATTGCTTGGAAGAGTCCAGGGAGTAGTAGTCCACGCCACAAAAGCAGCATTATCTTGATCACCAATAACAGGGAAGGCAACCATAATTTCTGTATCCTCAATATCCTGTACACCACCAATTGTCAGACATATTCAAATACACAACAACAGAAAGTAATCTCCATTAGCAACAACAACAACATACCTTATACTGCTGACCAGCTTCAAAATTAGATAACGGTGTAGTACAAGCAGTGCAATAAGGCATAACCTACAAAACAAACAGAGTCAAATAAGTCAACACATTACAAACCTAAGAGCAATACAGCCAAAAGCAAACAAGAGTCAAAAGGCAAAACCTTGAAGCCTCTGTAGACAAGACCCTTCTCATAAAGCTGAGCAAAAACCCACCAAACACTCTCCATAAACTCCAAGTCCATAGTTTTATAATCATTACTAAAATCAATCCAACGCCCACATCTAGTTATAACCTTCTCCCACTCACTAACATATCTCGTCACAATACTCCTACACTCTTCATTATACTTATCAATCCCCATCTTAATCACATCATCTCTCTTCTTAATATTCAGTTTCCGATTAATCTCATTCTCAACGGGAAGACCATGACAGTCCCACCCGAATCGTCGTGTGACATGTTTACCATTCATGGAATGGTATCGAGTCACGCTGTCTTTAATCGTACCGGCGAGGATGTGGCCGTAGTGAGGAAGACCGGTGGCGAAAGGTGGACCATCGTAGAAGATGTACTCTTCGTTACCTTCAGTGCGTTTGAGCTTAGTTTTGAAGGCATCGATTCGAGTCCATAAGGAGTGAACTTTCTCTTCTTCGCCAGGGAAAGAGAAATCCTTTCCTTCCCATACCTCCTCCATGGCGGCGACAATTTCACCAGGTTTTCTGCAAAAAGAGTGGATCAATTGCTTAAAGGGTCAACAGCCAAAACACCTTAGGGTTGGCAAAACATGCCAATTTATACCCCTCTCGCGTGAAATGACCAAATTGCCCTTAATTTATATTATATACAATTGAATTGTAACCATTTTGACGAAAAATACAGTACCACAGTGGCATGCGCGTCTGAGTGCTACCTGCGACCAGGGTTCAAATCCACTTAGTTGTAAAAATTAAAATCCCTATTTTATCCTTAATGAATGGTAAAGTAAGATTATACTGAAATCATTCTAAAAAATAGTGCCAGTTTTCTTCTCACGAAATTAGAAGGGCATTTTGGTAATTTGACTGTTCATAGTGGTATAAGAGATTAAACAGGAGCAGAAGCGTAAGATATTTCTTTTTCTCAAATGTGGTCTTTTTAATACTGATTTATTTTATTTTATTTTAAACATATCAAATTACTAAAAACCCATAGGATTACAAAACATTTTCCAAAAAAACCATGATTCCACATGTTAATGGAGCACCTCATTAACATCAAACTAATAAAGAAAAAAATCAAAAGTAATTATTTTCTCTTTTTTACTAATGACACATAATTCTTTTTCGCATATTTTTTCCTGGCGATAACTAAATAATGATCTCACGAAATTAGGGTTTTTCTGCAGATTTATACAACTCAATGCTAAGAGAGACTCAATGATGTGATCATGGATAGCTCACAGAAGCAGCTTGAACCCGAGGATGTTTTGGCCGTACCAAGTGGACCAATGACAAGATCGAGAGCCAAAGAATTTCAGAACGCCATCTCCACATTACTCACTCAAGTTCAACCGACTAAAGTTCAGTTCGAGAACAAGGAAAATCAAACCGTCTTGGTTGCTCGAGTGGACTAATAGCGGGTGATTCGTTTGTACTCTTTTTCCTAGCCTTTGGTTTTTTCCCAATGGGTTTTCCAAAAGAAGGTTTTAATGAGGCAAATGGGTCACTCTAATCCATCTTAGTCCACAAGAGTTAAACAAGTTTGGTCCAAATCCAAGTCTAATAATTTTGGATTTATCTTTTGAAGTCTCAAGCCCAAAGAAGAGATTAAATCAGCCCAGCTCACTAACCACCTGATTAATTTTTGGCCAAGGGAGTGGAAGAGGTGGCTTGGGAGACTCCAAGAGATATTTTCAAGCTAGTTAATGTTTCTTAAATTTCTATGAATTAATTCTAGTTTTTCTTTACTTCATTTTTCTTTAAAACTCTTTTGTTAGACTCATTTTCGGATCAACCAAGTTTTTTTATTAAAAATTGAGAGTGTTTTCTCTTGTGTTCTTTGAAGAACAAAACTGATTGTTGGTGAGTCATATCCATCAATCGATCGAATCAAGGTGTGTCATATCTGCGATTCAAACCTTGGCGATTTCAAGTGTGTAATATCTTGGAAAAGTCATTGAGGAAATATCCAAGGCCTTCCGCAACCTTGGTGCGATCCATTCACTCCACCTCTATCTATCTATCCATTCCTTTCATCTTACCCCTCGAAAGTGCCGATTCTAGGAGGGTCATATCAAGTGGTATCAGAGCACACTTTCGGGTTTGGTATTTGTCTTATCATCTTCTCACCTTTTCCATCTTCTTATATCCTCTATCTTTTCATTTTCAATTTCTTTTATCTTCTCTAGTTTTTCTTTTCTATTTGATCGGATCAATAGTTTGGGGGATTAGTCATTTTATTTTTATTTTGATCATAATTTTCCTTTTGATCTCCATTTAGTTCTAGTGTTATTTTCTGAGTTGTTTAAAAAAAAGAAAAAAAAAAGAAGAAGTTGATCGGACCAAAAAAGAAAAAAAAATATATATATATATATATATAATTAGTCCGAAATTAATTACTTAGGGGAGTTTTATTTTTTTTAATTTTATCTCCTTAATTTTCTGATCCTTGATCTGTTTTTAAAAAAAAAAATACTAAACTTTCTTTTCTCTTTTCTTTCTATCTCAAATCAATTGTTTCGAATTTGTGTTGTTGGAGTTGTTCATTCGATTTGATCGGTTTTGTTCCATACGAACCATTGAGAAATCGCTGAGAGAAAACATTATTTTGAGTGCTGAGTGATTGAGTGAATAAAAAGGAGAGAAACACTTGTGAGGATCGACTTTTTATTACTAACGTTTGTTAAGTGTGCAGGGAAAACAAAATCAATATGTCTAATCATTCCAGCGAAAAAGTTGAGAACACCAACCGAGCTCAAAGAAGAAGAAATAACACTCTGGACATGCAGACCTTAGTGGTAGAAATGAGGCGGATGGTGAGGGAAGAGATGGGTGCAGTCAATGCAAGGATCGATACGATTCAAGAGTCCGTTAATCAAGGACTACTGCCGAATACTGTTGCTAGAAGAAGAAGAGCACGACCTCAAGAGGAAACTGATGGGGATGATTTGCATTATTACAGCAGAGGTAGCCAAGCTTCTAATCAAAGTGAAAGAAGGCCGAGATGAGTAAGAGAAGCTAGGGGTCGAAATGAAGATAATCTCGGTGGACTTAAGTTGAAGATACCACCATTTCATGGAAAAAAATGACCCGGATGTCTACTTGGAGTGGGAGAAAAAAATTGAGCTCGTGTTTGATTGCCAAAATTAGTCGGAGCAAAAGAAAGTTCAAGTAGCGGCATTCCTTTCATCTTACCCCTCGAAAGTGCCGATTCTAGGAGGATCATATCACTCAATATTGTTAAACTTGAATCCTTAGGTTTTGGAAAATATAAATGGAAAAAGAAATATTTTAGACAATTTTTCCCTATTGATATTATTTACTTAATAAAAAGAATTATTTTTATCTTAAACAAATTTACCATGGTAATTTAAGTTTAATATTTCAAAAAATAATGTTAATATAGATTACAATATTTTATATACAGTTTCATTGAAAATAATTTAAGTTAAATGATAAATGCAATTAAATACGATTATATGATTAATAGTTATCTTATTCGATATTGTTTGTCTTTGAAAAATTATAATTGCCCCCCATGATCTATAATTCTCTTAAAAAGATTTGTCTTTGAAGAACCCCATGAAGAATAGCTCCCTAGCAGTTTATAACTAAATGACATAACTCTTTACAGTGAAAGCAAAGAGGACGGAACCAACTGTCAAACGTACTCTACATTAACTGGAACAACATCCCCACTCTGTCTTTATATCTCATTGACTCTTAGGAGATATTTAGTAAGATCCACTTATACTTTCACATTAGCTACCATGAGGCTTGTTAGGTTTTTAGTGAACTCATTAATTTTTTCGGTTTCCCTAAAGCACTTGCAACCCATTGCAGCCCTTTATTGGTGTGGAGATAAAAGGGAACATCCCTTAGTTCAGCCCAAATGGGGATTGAAACATGAACTAAAGTAACAGAGAAATGGTAAGTGCAGATTTATACGACTCAATGCTAAGAGAGACTCAATATTGTTGAACCTGAATTCTTCGGCTTTGGAAAATATAAATGGAAAAAAATATTTTAGACAATCTTTCCTATTGATATTATTTATTTAATAAAAATAATTATTTTTATCTTACTAAAATTTAATATGGTAAATTAAGTTTAATATTTCAAAAAATAATGTTAATATAGATTACAATTTTTTATATACAGTTTCATTGAAAATTATTTAAGTTAAATGATAAATGCAACTAAATACGATTATATGATTAATAGTTATCTTATTTGATATTATTTGTCTTTGACAAATTATAATTGTAACGCTTGTGTTCCGGAAATTAATTAGTTTAATTAATTTGGAAGTCCTTTCGCGTTTATGAACCTTAGACAAGTTCTGAGAAATTGATTATGGGTTGAAATAGTCAATTTGGAATTGTTCTGGGGGTGTCATAAAACGAAACAGAAGTTATGGGGTTTTTCTTAACCGCAAGCCAAAAGAGACTTTGCTTCCTTCCTTCCTTCTTATTCTTCTCCATTTTCGTGGCTTAAGGGCTAAAGAAGTGATATGATCCTAGGTGAGGATCAAGTCCCTGAATGCTCTCCAAGAGGTTGTGATGATTGGTGATAAGGTGAGTGATGCGGAAGAGATGAAAGGTGTAAGAACAGCGAGTAGGATCCGATGGATCTTGGAGATTGGGGTGAAACTTCCAAAGGGGATGGTGAACCTTTGGACTTTCAGACTTGTTCTGTACGTGGGTGAAGACCCTAGACGTGGTGAACAAGGGGTGGATCGAAGTGAAACTTCCTAGGAGTTGTGAAAGACCCTAAGACTATCGAACTTGCTTTGGGTGAGGATGAAGATCCGATCACAATAAGCAAGGAATGATCAAACAGATTCCAGAGTGTTTGAGAATATGAAAAGAGTTTGATAATTTAGAAATGAAGCATTACAAGAGTTTAAATCAGCCAAAGAGTAAAGGAGAGAATCTCGAGAATTACATAGCATTAAAACCAAAGTTTGAACAAAGAAAATGACTCTTCATGTCTTCAAGTTTCGGCTGAATCTCTTAGTGGACTTGGGCTGCTTCATTTGTGATAAGAGATAGAAGTGGGATTAGACTTTATCAAGAGACTGATGAGTGAGTGATATGGCTTACCTCATTAAAAACCTTATTTGGAAAACCCAATGGGACAAAACTAAATGAAGGGAAAAAGAGTGTAAGTCATATCACCTCTCTTGATAAATGTTTAGGTGGCTTGGATCATAACCAGTGTAGCTGGATTAGCACACACTAAACTGCCCAAGATGGTGTTGAGAAGATGTTGCAAAGTGGTCTTGAGCTTCTCTTGTTTAGACCGAGTGATAGGACCCGGAGAAATGCATAAATCTTCAGCTCCTTGTAGCTCCGGTTCCAGCTGCTTCCTTTGCTCCTCATTGTCGTCTCCATGTTGCATTGGTTCCTCCTCCTTGCTAGCCATAGTCATATCAAATCTGTTTCTTCTGCAAAATAAGGAACCAAATCAGTAATATTAAAACTCGAACTCACATGGTACTTACCTTGGAGATCAAGCCGATAGGCATTGTTGATGATTCATCTAGTTATGTTGAATAGACTCTCGCTCATTGGCATGCGATTGGACTTCCTTTCAACTCGTTCTCCAACCTCAAAGATCATTCTGAAATAAGCAATAGGTTTCTTCCTCACAAAGATATCCGGTGGTTCCTCTTTTGTACCTGCAAACTTATCAACACTTTTGGCAAAGATCAAGTGTATTATTGCAGTCACGGGGACACAATAAACAGATAAACAAGTTTCAGCTATGATTAAAGCATTATCAATTTCATGTTCCTCTTTTACTAGTATCTTAAAACAAGAGTTCAGTTCCAAACATGCTATGAATAATCTTATCCTTTTCTTAACCTTTTCTGGGTGTATTGAACTCATAATCACAGCTCTTGAATCATAAGAGAAAAATCGAGTCAAAGAGTTACTTACCTGGATAAGATTCTCGATGTGTTCGGTGATCATTATCATCAAAGTGAATGGTATTGGATCCGGGGGTTTATCTTTGAACATTGAAGATTCTTTGGCTACTTTTCCATGATCCTGGTTTGTTAATTTGAGCTGTAAGAACGCAGGATCTCCTACATCAAAAGGAAACAGTTTAGGCACAAAGAAAAATATTGAATAGATAATCATGAAGCATCCTTGGGTGATTGAAGTTGTTTTCCTCAGGTACTTCCAGCTCCAAATTCCAAATTGATAAGTATTTTGCTGGCATATATCTGGTGGATCCTCCTTGATTTGAATGAAATGCATGAGTTCTTCTCTAGCTCCACGAAGGGATTGAGGTTGATGCAAGTCTGGTGGCTTTTCTTTGATTGTCAATTCTCTCAAGTATTTATGATTCTCCATGGCTCCTGTTCCTTTTTCGACAATAATGGGACAGAACAAGTGCATTATACTTGAAGTAGAAAATTCTAAAACATGATTGTTCACAGTTGGTTTATAAAGCACATTGAACAAATTTGAATCACACAACTCGTTTTTAATCACATGTTTCAATTCAGAAAAAATTTTAACCAATGCATTTCAGTTTTCGTTTTAAACAGCTCAAATGCATCACTACACAAAGAAACTTTCAAAGAAGAGGCAAATTCACAAAATTCTTCAAACATAAAACCATTTAGCTCAAAGAACTTTTCAAGCCCGAATGTTTCAAAAGTTGGAATTATTTTGTCAAAAACGGATTTTGAAACACAAAACTCTTTCACATTTTCCAAACCAAAACGTTTTTCATCTTGAGCAGAAACCATAACAAACAAATTAGGTTCTGTCCTAACCAAATCAATTTCCTTACCATGCTTTCTTGGGTAGTCAAAAGGAAATGGCATAAGGACATGTTTTGGTACAAGGCTGGTTGGCTGCTCCGATTCATTAATCAGTGGTAAACTCCTTTGCATTGTTTTTGGTGATTCTTCTTCTAAGATCTGTGAAAAACAAACAATACTACTCGGATACACCGGTTCTAAACTGGTTAGTTTTTCAAGCACAGAATCAGATTGGATAGAAGAAAGAAAACACTTAGCTTCCAAAGACTTTTTGAAATAGGGAAATTGCTCCACTGTTTTGCTTTCAGTTTGCTTTTTCAAGAGGGTGTTGCTGACTTCTGTACTTCTTTTATTGGCTAGAGAACACGTCATGAGCTCTGAGTTTGATGGCATATCTTTGCACACATCTATGGTTCCTGTATCTTCCTTGGCACTTAAGGATAAAATCAAGTGTATTATACTAGAAACTTCAACATTCAAAACAGGTTGCTTGAAACTACGAGTGAAGGTGGAAATATTCCAGTAATGAATAAACTCGCAATCTAAACTTACTTGAGTACCACGCAAGATGTTTGGTAACATTTCAGCTTCGAAGATGGTGATATTTGAAACATAGTGAGCTCGACAAGCTTGTGAAGTGGTTGACATCAACTGTGGATTCTTCTCCTTTGTGCTTCCTTCAGCTTTGTCATTCTCATGCTCCATAGTATGGCATTGCTTCGGTTCACATGGTTGAATCTCCATATTCTCTTTCATCTTGTTCTCAGCATTTTCTTGCAGCACAATTTCTTTTCTTTGCGGTTCTTCTTGTTCTTTCCTTTGTTGATGCTTTTGACGAAGTCCTTTATAATGATCATTCAACACTTGCTCCATTTGAGTTGTAAACGTTTCTATCCACGGCTTTTTGTTGTCCTTGGTTGCTTTGCCATGTTCTGTAGTAGTGTGGCTTTTGTTCCTGCTCCTTGGTGCATACTTTTCCCATAGCAGCTCCTTTAAACTTTCCCAAGAAGTGATAGTTGGCTCCTTGTAGAATCTGCGGTCTTCTCTTTCTTGCTGCCACCACTTATAAGCGCTTCCTGTTAGTTGTTCAAATACAAAACCTAGCTTTTCTCTTTTCAAGACCTTGTTGTAGCAAAACCAGTTGTCCATGTTTCTTTCCCACTCTAGATAGTTTTCTTTTCCTGAAAAGAATAGAGTTGAATTTTAGAAACATAATCATGATAAGAATTAAACTGAACAGATGGTTTAAGAGTGTAGGAAGTTTGATATGGTCTGCTCCATGTTGAACTCTTTGTAATGTCTGGTGGCTTGGGATCAAGCTCTTTTTCCTTCCTTTTTCGGTCATTGATGGGTCTTTCTAGCTCAACTCTCAGCTCTGCTCTCATGGTTGTCATACTTTCGTCCATTATGGCTCTAAGGGAATCAAGGAGTGGTTTGTTGGAGTTTGAGGATTCCTCTTCATCATTAGTGGTACCTGTTCAAATCCAAAAAAAAAAACAAGTAAAGATGCCCAAAGAAACACAACAAAGAAAACTCAGAAACTTTTCTAGAATCCTAAATGACTGTTTGACTTGATCGAACAGAATAAAATATCAAATCACGTTCAACAATTCCAGAGTCAATTTTAACAAATACTAGACTCAATCTAGGTTTCAATGCAACAGGTTTCACGATTTTAGGATTAACCAATGATTTTAAACAAAATAGCAATTTAACACGAAAATAACTTTTCAAAGTCCGAGAACCTCTAGTTGCGACTGTTCGACGAAATCAACCTCGAAAAATTATCAAAACATATTCAAAAATTCGAAAATCAATTTTACTAGAAACTAGACTCTTTCTAAGTTCAGACACAACAAATTTCGAATTTTTATCACACGCCAATATTTTATGAAAATTCAAGCAAAACGTGTGACAGACAGTGATTTCGGATTCGACACTAGCAGTTGAACAGTCACAAAAGAAATATCAAAACGTGCCGAAAAATTCCAGAAACAATTTTATCAATTACTAGACTCAAACTAGGTTGAGATTCGATTGATTTCACGATTTTATCTGACACCAAAAAAGTATGAAAATTCTAGCAATCAACAGACAAATCGATTCAGATGATCTGCAGAATATGAAATGGTAAAACATTTTGACTCGACACAACCTGGGTTGGAGTGAGCTCTGATACCACTTGATATGATCCTAGGTAAGGATCAAGTCCCTGAATGCTCTCCAAGAGGTTGTGATGATCGGTGATAAGGTGAGTGATGCGGAAGAGATGAAAGATGTAAGAACACCGAGTAGGATCCGATGGATCTTGGAGATTGGGGCGAAACTTCCAAAGGGGATGGTGAACCTTTGGACTTTCAGACTTGTTCTGTACATGGGTGAAGACCCTAGACGTGGTGAACAAGGGGTGGATCGAAGTGAAACTTCCTAGGAGTTGTGAAAGACCCTAAGACTATCGAACTTGCTTTGGGTGAGGATGAAGATCCGATCACAATAAGCAAGGAATGATCAAACAGATTCCAGAGAGTTTGAGAATATGAAAAGAGTTTGATAATCTAGAAATGAAGCATTACAAGAGTTTAAATCAGCCAAAGAGTAAAGGAGAGAATCTCGAGAATTACATAGCATTAAAACCAAAGTTTGAACAAAGAAAATGACTCTTCATGTCTTCAAGTTTCAGCTGAATCTCTTAGTGGACTTGGGCTGCTTCATTTGTGATAAGAGATAGAAGTGGGCTTAGGCTTTATCAAGAGGCTGATGAGTGAGTGATATGGCTTACCTCATTAAAAACCTTATTTGGAAAACCCAATGGGACAAAACCAAATGAAGGGAAAAAGAGTGTAAGTCATATCACCTCTCTTGATAAATGTTTAGGTGGTTTGGATCACAACCAGTGTAGCTGGATTAGCACACACTAAACTGCCCGAGATGTTGTTGAGGAGATGTTGCAAAGTGGTCTTGAGCTTCTCTTGTTTAGACCGAGTGATAGGACCCGGAGAAATGCATAAATCTTCAGCTCCTTGTAGCTCTGGTTCCAGCTGCTTCCTTTGCTCCTCATTGTCGTCTCCATGTTGCATTGGTTCCTCCTCCTTGCTAGCCATAGTCATATCAGGAAGTCTTGGAGCTGATTTTTGAGAGAGAGAGAAAAGAGAAAGAAGAGAGAGAGAGTTCTTGAGGGCTTGTGAGTGGTGTTCTTTGTGGATCTTGCCTTTGTGGAGCTTGGTGAGCTTAGAAAGAGGTTGGGTTTGAGCTAGGGTTTTGGCGTGAAGCTTGGAGGAGAAAGGGGTGTCTCTCTTGAGCTTGGGAAGCCATCTAAAGCTAGATCCTTCCATTTCTAAGGTGAGTTGTGACCAAAGGGAACCCTAGAGCCTTGTGTGGGGTGTTAGGGTTTTTGATAGGCATTGGGGTGTTGTTAGGATGCTTAAAGACCTTGTGGTTATGTGTGGAGCTTTAGCTTGTGTTTTTCTAAGCTTGTGATGGTTTGTAACCATGGATCTTGTGTTGTTGTGCCTTGAAAGCTTGATATGTGCATTATTGCTTTGCTTGGTGTTTGTGTGTGTTGTGGTTCTTAGTAATTCCATGGCTTGTTAGGAGTGTTTCCTTGTGGCTTGGTATGTGTTTTACCTTGCTGGTTGTAGGTTGGTGTGGGCTTGGAAGTTTGGCCTTAGGTTTGGGTCAAGTTGGTGTCCAAGGGGGGAAATCGGTGTGTCTATTGACCAGGCTTGGTCGATAGGACATGGTCGATAGACCCTATCGACCAAGGCATGGTCGATGGGTTTGTCGATAGGATTTTCCTGGTGTTTCCGAAGACGTCTATCGACCAGGCCAGGTCGATAGAGACGTCGTCGATAACATGGTCGATGGGATTTAGCTGGTGGATTTCAGGATGTCTGAAACGACCGCACTTCAAATTTTTTTTTTTTAACACGTGGCTAAACAACGCTAACGCCCATACATTAACATTTTAATCCACACCACAATAAAATGGAAAACATCATAATTAATGCCCATACGTTAATATTAAACATAAACCATTTAACGTTAAAAATACTACAACCCACAGGTTCACTGTACAGCCGTTTACAAAAACCACAAAAGTAAAGATCCTAGGCATCCCCTCTTCACCTCCTCGATTCCACGATCACGTCTTATCCGTACCTACAACCACAACAGTGCTACGTCAACATTTGGAAAACCAAATACTGAGTGAGATTTTTCATCTCAGACAACAGATTATACCGAACTTACAAGCATAATCAAATAACCATATACAACAAGAAATCAATATCGACAATTATCATTTCAAATATCCTACAGCAATTCACACCAAGAAAAGTTGTACCACAACTTAGTAATAACTAATTAAACACCAATCCATGGTTCTCTATCCACCACAAGCTTAACAAGCACAAGCTAGGCTTATGACCAAAAACCATATAATCTTCGGAAAAATAACTCCACATCAAGTCAAGCCGGAAACTCACAATCCAAGCTCGACACAACACCAACAAGCACCAATCTATGGTTATCTATCCACCACAAGCTTAACAACCACAAGCTAAGCTTATGACACCACCACAGAATTATTCGGAAAAACAATCCCACACCAAATCAAGCCGGAAACTCACAATCCAAGCTCGACACAACACCAACAAGCACCAATCTATGGTTATCTATCCACCACAAGCTTAACAAGCACAAGCTAAGCTTATGACACCACCACAGAATTATTCGGAAAAACAATCCCACACCAAGTCAAGCCGGAAACTCACAATCCAAGCTTGACACAACACCAACAAGCACCAATCTATGGTTATTTATCCACCACAAGCTCAACCCACACAAGGCAAGGCTCACGCCTTCACCACAGAACCTCACGGAATTTTTCATAGCTCCATACAAGTTTATCCAAGTCCCACAGCCTCACACAAGGCTTAGAGACAACCCATGGCCACAAACTCACCTCGGAAGTAGATGGATTCTAGACTTAGATGGAAACTCAAGCTTCAGAATATTTCTCCTCCTTCTCTACACCACCACGCCAAACTCTAGCTTCAGGCTCACACTTCACTCAAGCTTCCAAGCTTCTCCACAAGCTTTCTAGCCTTTTCTCTCAAGAACTAAGCTCCACAAAAATTTTCTCTCTTCTCTTCCTCTTCCTTCTCCTCACGTTTTGTTTTCTCTCCCCACACACAAGCTGTTCCCTCTATCAGCTTTAGTCTCACGCTCAAGGAGCAGAGGAAGAGAAATCAATTTAAAATTTTCTTCCTTTTACGAAAAAGCCCCAAACTTTCGTTTTGATTTTTATGACACCCCAAAAAAAATCTAAATTAACTATTTCAACCCCATAACTAATTTCTCGAGACTTGTAGAAGGTTCTTAAACTGGAAAGAATTCCCAATTAATTCAATTAATTAAAAATAATTAATTTTCCAGGAATACGGGCGTTATAATTCTCCCCCACTAATATAGATTCGTCCTCGAATTTTATGTTACCGTTCATCTCCAATGAACTCTAATCGTTGCAACGATTATTCCAAAGTAACGATTATTACTACCCATAATTCGTGTAGCCATGACTCCCAAAGTCAACAATAATAAGAAAGACTCATCTTATTAAACATTCATAATGTGACATTGCTCTACATAACAGCAGCACATAATGAAAATACATATCATACAAGTACACTCCGAAACTGAGACCTCTCGATGGAACTCAAGCCGCAGCTTGTTCCTGGAACCATTTCCGGAACCTCATTTCCATCCTAGCCTCTGGCTCCCAAGTTTCCTCCTGTACCCCGTTACAATCCCACAACACTCGCATCATCGGAATCCTTTTTCGACGAAGCTCATTAATCTTCCGGTCCAGAACTCTCAAAGGTCTCGCCTCAGCGGTTATATTGGCCTGAAGATCTGGCGGAATCTTAGCCAATACTTCTTCATCCCTATGCAAGCATTTTTTTAACATCGACACATGAAAAACTTTGTGAAAAGCCTGCATAATCTCGGGTAACTCCAACCGATACGCAACCGGTCCAACACGCTCTACCACCCTGAACGGTCCCATATACCTCGGACTCAACTTAGTATCAGTAATGGATCTGTTCGGACCTCTCAGCATGGTCATTTTGAGAAACACACTATCTCCCACCTCAAACTCAAGCTCTTTCCGCCTCTTATCAGCATAGCTCTTTTGCCGATCCTGAGCCTCTTTCATGTTCAGTTTTAAAACCCAGATATGTGGTTTTCCGAATAAACCTTGCACCCAATGTGCTCCTCTCCCCCACTTGGGTCCAACACAAAGGTATACGACAGGGCCTCCCATACAGAGCCTCATATGGAGCCATCCTAATACTCACCTGATAGCTATTATTATAAGTAAACTCTACCAAGCTCAGGTGATCCACCCAATGTCCGCCCCAATCATGTACACACATCCTTAACAAATCCTCCAAATCTAAATAGTTCTCTCGGACTGCCCATTAGTCTGAGGATGATAAGCCATACTCATGTTCACCCTCGTGCCCATCTCCGTCTGAAATGCTTTCCAGAACTTTGATGTGAACTTAGGATCCCGGTCTGAGACAATACTTACCGGTACTCCATACAGTCTCACAATCTCCTGCACATACTTCCTAGCCAAAACTATAGCCCCATCGGTCTTCTTGGTGGCTAGAAAACGTGCACACTTGGTCAATCGATCAACGATGACCCAAATAGCATCCTTAGTCCGAGATACTGGTAAGCCCACCATAAAATCCATTGTGATCATATCCCATTTCCACTCTGGAATGGGTAAACTCCACAATAACCCACTCGGAACTTGGTGCTCTGCCTTTACTAACTGGCACACGTTGCATGCTGCAACCCAGTTAGCAACATCCTTCTTCATCCCAATCCAATGATAATACCGCTTAAGATCTCGGTACATCTTAGTTGCTCCTAGATGAATCGAGAACCTACTCGAATGAGCCTCACTCAGTATCTCTCGCCTCAAATCCTCGTTCACAGGTACGCATACCCTCCCACTCACAAGGATAGTACCATTCGTAGATACCTGATACTCGGAACCCACTTCTCTAGAAGCTTTAATCAAGGCTTCATCTTTTTCCTGCGCTACCTTAACTCTGCTCAAAAGATCCGCTTGGTTAGTCGCCTCTAAACCCAAGGAATCCTGAGATATAACACACAAACGTAATGTGCTAATCTCGCTCACCAACGACTCAAGCTCATGCTTCTGAGCCAAAGCCACACGCTTCCGACTCAAAGCATCTGCAACTAGATTAGCTTTACCAGGATGGTAAACTATCTCCAAATCGTAATCGGCCACTAGCTCCATCCAGCGCCGTTGCCTCAAATTCAACTCAGGCTGAGTGAAAATGTACTTCAAGCTCTTATGATCTGGGAACACTTGAACCTTTCTACCATAAAGATAAGATCTCCAAATCTTTAAAGCGAACACCACTGCAGCCATCTCTAGATCATGGGTAGGGTAGTTGCACTCATGTTTCCGTAACTGCCGTGAAGCATAGGCAATAACCTTCCCCCGCTGCATCAACACACATCCCAGACCAATTCCCGACCCATCAATTATACCACGTAAGGCTCGCCTGGTTCAGGCAATACCAATACTGGCGTACTCGACAACGTGGCCTTTAGTTTTGCAAAACTCTCCTCACACTCAAAAGACCATAGAAAATGAACATCCTTTCCCGTCAGCTTCTTCATAGACTTAGCCAAACTCGCGAATCCCTTAACGAACCATCGATAATAACCTGCCAACCCGAGAAAACTTCTAATCTCGGTGGCATTTCTTGGCCTCGGCCAAGCACTAATGGCCCGCACCTTCTCCAGATCCACTGAAACCCCTTCCGCAGAAATAATGTGACCCAGAAAACCAATCTTCCGCTGCCAGAAGCTACACTTGCTTAACTTAGCAAACAACTTCTATTCCCACAGCTTCAAAAGAACCATACAAAGATGCATCTCGTGCTCCTCTTGGCTCTTCGAGTACACCAAGATATCATCGATAAATATAATCATAAACTCATCTAGGTATTCTTAGAAGATGATGTTCATCAATATCATAAATGCAGCTGGTGCATTTGTCAATCCAAATGGCATCACCACAAACTCGTAGTGGCCATAACGAGATCTGAAAGCCGTCTTCCAAATATCCCCCTCCTCAACAGGAATCTGATGATATCCCGATGCCAAGTTGATCTTGGAGAACCAAGTAGCCCCTCTCAACTGATCCAACAACTCATCAATTCGAGGAAGAGGATATTTGTTTTTCACAGTGACTCGGTTAAGTCCCCGGTAATCAATACACAACCGGAAACTCCCATTCTTCTTCTTCACAAACAACACCGGTGCTCCCCACGGTGAAGTACTCGGGCGAATAAACCCCTTACTTAACAACTCTTCTAGTTGCTTCTTCAGCTCCGCCATCTCTGCTGGAGCCATTCTATATGCAGCCTTGGATACCGGTGCAGTTCCCGGTTCCAACTCAATTGTGAAAGGATCCGACCTCGATGGTGGTAACCCCTGCAATGACTGAAACACATCCTGGAAATCTCGGACCACTCGAATATCCAGAACCTTAACCTCTCCCATGGCCTCCGCTAAAGAAATGGTGACCAAATAAGCCTCATAACCTCTCTCGATCATACGCTCAACATGCATAACCGAGATTACAAGACTCTTAGAAGTCGGTCTCACCCCCTGATATACCAACTTCTCTTCTCCTCGGTCAAACTCGACCCACCCTCGATGATAATCCAGATGCACTCTGAACTTTCTGAGCCGGTCCATGCCCAAAATAACATCGTATAGCTCCACGGAGCAAATAATCAAATTGGCAGGCATAAACTCTTCCGCTACCTGGACATCCACGTCTCTAACCCAACCGTGAATTCTCAGGAGCTTACCTCCACAAAACCCAAACTCACCCGAGGTTCACTTTTAACATTAGCCTTCTCGGCCAATTCTGGAGTAACGAAGCAATGCGATGCTCCCGTGCACACGGGTTGACTCACTCTCACCCGCTCGTCTAATAAAAGAACCGAGCTGGTTAAACTCCACCTCATAGTCGCGTACTGACCGATCTCCCTGAGTCAAACTCCCAAGCCTCGACTCTAATCGGTTGAACGCCTCCTGGGGGGAAAACTTGGAGTTAAACTCCTCCATGAAATCTGCCCACCCCATATCAGCCTGAACTCTCCGGGCTGCCACACTCCTCCACCAGAGATGTGCATCTCCCTCCAAATAATGGACCGCAATGTCCACTAGGTATCCCGCGGGACACCTACTCGAAAGGAAATTCCTTTCCATCCTCCTCAACCACGCATCAGCGCTCTCAGGACTGGCACCTCCAGAGAAAAATCCCGTGCCTATCCTCTGCATTTGCTCCACCATCCTAAGATAGGAGGGGAGCTCCTCAGCAACCACAGGCGCTACTTGAGGCTGAACCTCAACACCCACTGGGGGTACTACATGAACCTGGGCTAGTACCTTCTCTGGTATTCGCTCTAATAACACTGTCAATAGGTCAACAATACGATCATCTCTGACCAAACCCTGCTGCCACACCCGCAACATCTGGTGCTAAACCCGCAGCACCGGCTGGCACACTAGCCACACCAGTACGCCTAACAACAACCTCATGCCCAATTTGACTCACACGTGTTTCCTCTACACACTCCTCCATAACACGACCACGACCTCTACCCTGGCCACGGCCTCCACCACGTCCTCTAACAATCTGCACATGCAGAAACAAGAACACAATCATCATAATACAAATAACTTACCGTGGAATCCCACAAGCCTCAAAGAGGATGACACTAAGACCTCTCACAACATCCATAACAAATTCTTAGAACCATATGGGTCCCCATAAACCACATAGGCTCCTAGAACCGTATAGGCTCTGATACCAAAATTGAAACGACCGCACTTCAAATTTTTTTTTTTTAACACGTGGCTAAACAACGCTTACGCCCATACATTAACATTTTAATCCACACCACAATAAAATGGAAAACATCATAATTAACGCCCATACGTTAATATTAAACATAAACCATTTAACGTTAAAAATACTACAATCCACAGGTTCACTGTACAGCCATTTACAAAAACCACAAAAGTAAAGGTCCTAGGCACCCCCTCTTCACCTCTTCGATTCCACGATCACGTCTTATCCGTACCTACAACCACAACAGTGCTACGTCAACATTTGGAAAACCAAATGCTGAGTGAGATTTTTCATCTCAGACAACAGATTATACTGAACTTACAAGCATAATCAAATAACCATATACAACAAGAAATCAATATCGACAATTATCATTTCCAATATCCTACAACAATTCACACCAAGAAACATTGTACCACAACTTAGTAATAACTAATTAAACACCAATCCAAGGTTCTCTATCCACCACAAGCTTAACAAGCACAAGCTAAGCTTATGACCGAAAACCATATAATCTTCGGAAAAATAACTCCACATCAAGTCAAGCCAGAAATTCACAATCCAAGCTCGACACAACACCAACAAGCACCAATCTATGGTTATCTATCTACCACAAGCTTAACAACCACAAGCTAAGCTTATGACACCACCACAGAATTTTTCAGAAAAATAATCCCACACCAAATCAAGCCGGAAACTCACAATCCAAGCTCGACACAACACCAACAAGCACCAATCTATGGTTATCTATCCACCACAAGCTTAACAAGCACAAGCTAAGCTTATGACACCACCACAGAATTATTCGGAAAAACAATCCCACACCAAGTCAAGCCGGAAACTCACAATCCAAGCTCGACACAACACCAACAAGCACCAATCTATGGTTATTTATCCACCACAAGCTCAACCCACACAAGGCAAGGCTCACACCTTCACCACAGAACCTCACGGAATTTTTCATAGCTCCATACAAGTTTATCCAAGTCCCACAGCCTCACACAAGGCTTAGAGACAACCCATGGCCACAAACTCACCTCGGAAGTAGATGGATTCTAGACTTAGATGAAAACTCAAGCTTCAGAGTATTTCTCCTCCTTCTCTAACGACCACGCCAAACTCTAGCTTCAGTCTCACACTTCACTCAAGCTTCCAAGCTTCTCCATAAGCTTTCTAGCCTTTTCTCTCAAGAACTAAGCTCCACAAAAATTTTCTCTCTTCTCTTCCTCTTCCTTCTCCTCACGTTTTGTTTTCTCTCCCCACACACAAGCTGCTCCCTCTATCAGCTTTAGTCTCACGCTCAAGGAGCAGAGGAAGAGAAATCAATTTAAAATTTTCTTCCTTTTACGAAAAGCCCCAAACTTTCATTTCGATTTTTATGACACCCCCGAACAAATCTAAATTAGCTATTTCAACCCCATAACTAATTTCTCAAGACTTGTAGAAAGTTCATAAACTAGAAAGAATTCCCAATTAATTAAATTAATTCAATTAATTAAAAATAATTAATTTTCAGGGAATACGGGCGTTACAATGTCTATCGACCAGGTCGGTAGATAGAGCATCGTCGATAGGTTGTGGTCGATAGGGCTATCGACATGGCCAGGTCGATAGAGCGAGGTTGATAGGTAGTCGATTTCTGGGCTGGGCAGTGTGCTAGTTGCTATCGACAAGGTCAGGTCGATAGGTTGTGGTCGATAGGGCTATCGACCAGGTCAGGTCGATAGGCCTTGGTCGATAGGTTTGGTCATTTGACCCTGCTTGTTCTGTGACTTATGCTTTCTTAGCTTTCCTTTTTGGTGTTATTGCTAGGTGGTTAGTCATGGATGATTGGTGATTAGCCTTGCATAGAGTTGCATGTTAGCTAATGGTTAAAAAATTGTGTGTGTATCATTGTTTCATGTGGTTCCTTGAGTTGAGCTTGCTTGTTGTGTGTGGCTCTCTTGTATCCCTGTTGTTGGGAGGATCAATTCACTCAGCGTTTGGATTTCTAAATGTTGATGCATCACTTTTTTAATAAAAGGGGGGGGGGGGGGATCGATGCAGAAAAGAGGATGATTAGGACCGGTAGTTGTAGGTTTTTGGTAGCATTCGTAGAATTGCTAGGCCGGTTAAACCTTGGACCTTTGTGGTTGTGTTTTGCTTCTATGCTTTACTTGGAGGATTAATTAATGTATGGGCATTGTTTAATTAAGTAATTGCATGGTTGTTTATATTGATTGCCTTGTTAAAAAAAAAAAAAAAAAATCGGGTCGTCACATTTTGGCATCAGAGCCCATAGGGTTCTAGGAGCCTTTAGGGTTCAAGGTTAGCCTTTGTGGTAGATTGGGTGTTGTATGGGTCTTAGAATCATCCTCTCTGAGCTTTGTGGGATTCCACATTAAATTATCTTTATTGTGATTGATTGTGGTTTAGTGTTCTTAGCCTTGTTCTGCATTATGCAGATGATTAGAGGGCGTGGTAGAGGTAGACCCCGTTGTCGGGGCCGTGGCCGTTTGTCGGAGGAGCGAGTCAAGGATTAGCATAATGGTCAGGTTGGGTCTGAGCATATGGCTAGCATGAGTACTAGTGTGGCTGGTGTTCCAGCGGGTGTTGCGGGTTTGGCAGCAGGTGCTACAGGTGTGGCAGCAGGAGATGCTCAGATCGGGAATGCTCACATTGTGGATCTCTTGACGAGGCTATTTAAGCGGTTACCAGAGAGGGTACCGGCTCAGGCTCCTGTGGCTCCGGCTGTTGTTGAGGGTCAGCCTCGGGTTGCAACAGTGGATGCTGTGGAGCTCCCATCGTATCATAGGATGATGGAGCAGTTGCAGAGGATAGGCACATGATTCTTCCCAGGAGGTGCTGAACCTGCGTGCGCAGATGAGTGGATGCGGAGGTTAGAGAGAAACTTTCTCTCATTGAGGTGTCCAGTGGGATACCAGGTGGACCTCGCGGTTCACTATCTGGAGGGTGATGCACATCTCTGGTGGAGAGGTGTTGCAACCCAGAGAGTTCAGGCCGAGATGGCTTGGGCAGAATTTGTAGGGGAGTTTAACTCTAAGTTCTTCCCTCAGGAGGCGGCTAACCGGTTAGAATTGAGGCTTGCGAGTCTGGCTCAGGGGAATCGGTCAGTGCGTGAGTATGAGGTGGAGTTCATCCGGCTTGGGGCCTTGGTTAGGCGAGCGGGTGAGAGCGAGTCGGCCCGTGTGCAGAGATTCTTGTTGGGTCTCAGGGTTGACTTAAGGAACCGGTGTATAGTTAGGCCATATGGCACGGTTGATGAATTAGTGGAGACTGCGGCGTTGCTAGAGGAGGGTCTGAAAGACGAGGTGGCGTTTTTCGCACTGAGTTTTCAGGCAAGGCCTGTGCAGCAGCAGTAGCAGTCCGGTCCGAGCAGAGGCGTTAGGCCGATGCGAGGACAGAAGAGGAAGCGGGAGAGCGCTTCGAGTGTTAGCCACAGGGGTGGTCAAGGGTGCTACGGGTGTGGGAGCACAGACCACAGAATGGCGAGCAGTCCTCAGAAGAACGGAGCGAGAGTGAACCCTCGAGTTTGTTATCACTACAGGGAGGCGGGGCATTTCAGGTCTCACTGTCCTAAGCTGAGGTAGAGTGAGTCCACCGTGGTGCAGCCCGTCGGGTCAGTGGCAGCAGCACCTTGGGTGTACAGGATCGTTGAGCCCGGAGAGCCGAGTTCCAGGCCGATCACAGGTAAAGTTTCTTGGTTTATCTAAGTTTATTTCCGTAATTGGGGAACTGTTTGCTCGTTTAGGGTGTTAAGGTTCTCGGTACATGTATATATGCAGGGACCTTATGTGTTGGGTGAGTTGCGTGTCATATGTTATTTGACACGGGAGCATCGCATTGCTTTGTTACCCCGGAGTTAGCCGAGAGTGCTAAGGTTAGCAGCGAGCCCGGTGTGAGTTTGGGTTTCGTGGAGGTTGCTGGAGGGAAGCTTTTGAGGATTCACGGTCAGGTTAGAGACGTGGATATTCAGGTAGCTGGAGAGTCCATGCCGACCGATTTGATTATCTGTGCGGTGGAGCTGTACGATGCCATCCTGGGCATGGATTGGCTCGGTAAGTTCAGAGCGCATCTGCATTGTTACCGAGGGCGAGTCGAGTTTGACCACGGAAAGGGAAGGTTGGTGTATCAGGGTGTGAGGCCGACTTCTGGGAGTCTCGTGATCTCGGTTATGCAGGCTGAGCGTATGATCGAGAGGGGTTGTGAGGCTTATTTGGCTACCAACTTGTTGTCGGAGGCCGTTGGGGAGGCTCGTGTTCATGATATTCAGGTGGTTCGTGAGTTCTCGGATGTGTTTCAGTCGTTGCAGGGATTGCCACCGTCTAGGTCGGATCCTTTCACGATTGAGTTAGAGCCGGAAAAGGCACCGATATCCAGGGCTCCCTATAGGATGGCTCCAGCAGAGATGGCGGAGCTGAAGAAGCAGCTAGAGGAGTTGCTGAGCAAGGGGTTTATTCGGCCGAGTACTTCACCGTGGGGAGCACCGGTTTTGTTCGTGAAGAAAAAAGACGAGAGTTTCCGGTTATGCATCGACTACCGGGGACTTTACCGAGTCACTGTGAAGAACGTGTATCCTCTTCCTCGGATTGATGAGTTGTTGGATCAGTTGAGAGGGGCTACTTGGTTCTCTAAGATTGACTTGGCGTCTGGATACCATCAAATACCGATCGATGAGGCGGATATCCGGAAAACGGCTTTCAGATCTCGTTATGGCCACTATGAGTTTATGGTGATGCCATTTGGGTTGAAAAATGCACCGGCTACATTTATAAGATTGATGAACAACGTTTTCCAAAAGTATCTTGATGAGTTCGTGATCATCTTCATCGATGATATCTTGGTGTATTCGTAGAGCCAGGAGGAGCATGAGGTGCATCTGCAAGTGGTTCTTTCGAGGCTGCGGGAACATAAGTTATTTGCTAAGCTTAGTAAGTGTAACTTCTGGCAGCGGGAGATCAGTTTTCTGGGTCACGTTATCTCTACGGAGGGGGTTTCAGTGAACCTAGAGAAGGTTCAGGCCATTAGTTCTGGGCCGAGTCCGAGGAGTGCCACTGAGATTAGGAGTTTTCTCGGGTTGGCGGGTTATTACCGGCGGTTCGTTAAGGGTTTCGCGAGTTTGGCGAAGCCTATGACGAAGCTGACGGGAAAGGATGTTCCTTTCGTGTGGTCTTCGGAGTGTGAGGAGAGCTTTGGGAAGCTGAAAGCCTTGCTGACTAGTTTTCCAGTATTGGCATTGCCTGAGCTGGGCGTGCCTTACGTGGTGTACACCGATGCATCGGGAGTTGGTCTTGGCTGTGTGTTGATGCAGTTGGAAAGGTTATTGCCTATGCTTCGCGGCAGCTGTGGAAGCATGAGGGCAACTACCCTACCCATGATCTTGAGATGGCTGCAGTGGTTTTCATTTTAAAGATATAGAGGTCTTATCTTTATGGCGGAAAGGTGCAGGTTTTTACGGATCATAAGAGCCTGAAGTACATTTTCACTCAGCCTGAGTTGAATTTGAGGCAGCGGCGCTGGATGGAGCTAGTGGCCGATTATGATCTGGAGATAGCATACCATCCTGGTAAGGCTAATCTGGTTGCAGATGCCTTGAGTCGGATGCGGGTAGCTTTGGCTCGGAGGCAGGAGGTTGAGTCTATGGTGAGGGAGATTAGCACATTGAGGTTATGCGTGGTATCTCAGGAACCTTTGGGCTTAGAGGCAGCTAATCAGGTGGATCTTTTGAGCAGAGTGCGGCTGGCTCAGGAAAAATATGAGCGCTTGGTTAAGGCTTCGAGAGAAGCGGGTTTAAGTATCAGGTATTTGCAAACGGGATTATCCTTGTGAGTGGGAGGGTATGCGTACCCTTAGACGGGGGTTTGCATCGCGAGATTCTGAGTGAGGCTCACTCGAGTATGTTTTCTATTCATCCATGAGCGACCAAGATGTTCCGGGATCTTAAGCGGTATTATCATTGGGTCGGGATGAAGAAGGATGTCGCTAACTGGGTTGCAGCGTGCAACGTGTGCCAGTTAGTGAAGGCAGAGCACAGGTCCCGAGTGGTTTGCTGCGGAGTTTACCCATTCCAGAGTGGAAGTGGGATATGATCACGATGGATTTCGTAGTTGGCTTACCAGTCTCGCGGACCAGGGATGCGATTTGGGTCATCGTGGATCGACTAACCAAGTGTGCACGATTTCTGGCCATAAAGAAGACTGACGGTGCGGCGGTTTTGGCTAGGAAGTACGTGCAGGAGATTGTGAGACTGTATGGAGTACCGGTGAGCATCGTCTCGGACCGGGATCCTAAGTTCACATCTGAGTTCTGGAATGCATTCCAGAAGGAGATGGGCACAGAAGTGTACATGAGTACGGCATATCATCCCCAGACTGATGGTCAGTCCGAGAGAACCATTCAGACTCTGGAGGATTTGTTGAGGATGTGCGTGCTGGATTGGGGTGGTCATTGGGTGGATCACTTGAGCTTGGTAGAGTTTGCTTATAACAATAGCTACCAGGCGAGTATTGGGATGGCACCATACGAGGCTCCGTCTGGGAGGCCATGTCGTACACCTTTGTGCTGGACTCAAGTGGGGGAGAGGAACACTTTGGGTGCGAATTTTGTTCAGTAAACCACGGAGAAGATCCGGGTTTTGAAGCTGAACATGAAAGAGGCCTAGGATCGGTAAAAGAGTTATGCCGATAAGAGGCGGAAAGAGCTTGAGTTTGAGGTGGGAGATCGTGTGTATCTCAAGATGGCTTTATTGAGAGGTCCGAACAGGTCCATTACTGCGACTAAGTTGAGTCCAAGGTATATGGGGCCATTCCGGATTGTAGAGCGAGTTGGACCGGTAGTGTATTGGTTGGAGTTACCCAAGGTTATGCATGCATTTCATAAGGTCTTCCATGTGTCGACGCTTAAGAAGTGTTTGCATAAGGGTGACGAGGTAGTGGCTGAGATTCCGTCTGATCTCCAGCCTGATTTGACTGTGGAGGCGAGACCTTTGAAAGTTCTCGAGCGTCGGGTCAAGGACTGTGATGGGGTGCAGCAGGAAACTTGGGAGCCAGAGGCTAGGATGGAATCGAGGTTCCGGAAGTGGTTCCAGAAGCAAGCTGCGGCTTGAGTTCCATCTAGTGGTTCGAGTTTCTTTTGTAGCTTTGTGGCTTTGTGGCTTTGTGCTTTGAGTATCATTATGTATTTCCGTATGTTGAGACGATGTTACATTTTGAGGGTTTTAATAAGATGAGTTATTCTTATTATTGTTGACTTGCGAGTCATGGTTGCATTGCGTTGGTGTTAGAACATGAATGCGGGATCGTATAAGATGGTTGTTCCTATTACAGGTGTGTATACCCTATGTGATGGGTATAGGTGCGGTAGCATGGTTATGGTTATGCACGGTAGATATTCCGGATTGGGAATATGAGTGATGCCGGTGTGGCCTTGCGAGGATTTACACGGATCACGTGAGATAGTTCAGGCTAGATGCTTGGAGACTGTGATTTATTGCTCGGTGGTCCGTGTGACCTGAGAGGACTTTGTGGGATTCCTCTGATGTCATAGCTCTCATATCTCTGTGGGGTGAGAGTGTAACTGGCAGTGTACCCAGTCTCGGAAGGAGATAGCCTAGAGTATTATGTGATACCGTGGATTCGTAGGTAGTATATCCTAGACGTAGGATATATTACCTAGAATTGAGTGGTATGTGATATCGGAGACTCAGGAGAGGTTATATCCGAGCAGGAGGGGTAGGGTGTCATCTTTGTGTATATGACATCATGATGGATCTTTGTGATCGATACCTTCGGGTATGTTGCGAGCAATAAGGATAGTCATAGGATAGTCTTAAGCATAGGAACTGAGCAGGAGATCTCAGGGGTCGGTTTAGGCCTCGGATGTACATGCGTGTACATTTGGGTCTTGGTCGGGTTGGCCAAGGCTAGGTAATCGTTTCATGAGATGAACGGTAACGTGTACATGGATGAGTGTGCATGTTGTGAGTTGACCGGGTTGGTCAAGAGGTGTGTGAAACCTCGGAGGTTGGTAGTAGTCCTCGTGTGCGTGTTGAGTTGGCTGGTTTGGCCAAGGTCAAGTAATCATTGCGACGATTAGAGTTCATTGAAGATGAACGGTAGCGTAAGATTCGAGGACGAATCTTATGTTAATGGGGGAGAATTGTAACGCCCGTGCTCTGGAAATTATTTAGTTTAATTAATTTGGAAGTCCTTTCGCGTTTATGAACCTTAGACAAGTTCCAAGAAATTGATTATGGGTTGAAATAGTCAATTTGGAATTGTTTTGGGGATGTCATAAAACAAAACGAAAGTTATGGGGTTTTTCTCAACCGTAAGCCAAAAGAGACTTTGCTTCCTTCCTTCTTCTTCTTCTTCTTCTCCATTTTCGTGGCTTAAGGGCTAAAGAAGTTTTGGAGCTGATTTTTGAGAGAGAGAGAATAGAGAAATAAGAGAGAGAGAGAGTTCTTGAGGGCTTGTGAGTGGTGTTCTTTGTGGATCTTGCCTTTGTGGAGCTTTGTGAGCTTGGAAAGAGGTTGGGTTTGAGCTAGGGTTTTGGCGTGAAGCTTGGAGGAGAAAGGGGTGTCTCTCTTGAGCTTGGGAAGCCATCTAAAGCTAGATTCTTCCATTTCTAAGGTGAGTTGTGACCAAAGGGAACCCTAGAGCCTTGTGTGGGGTGTTAAGGTTTTTGATAGGCATTGGCGTGTTGTTAGGATGCTTAGAGACCTTGTGGTCATGTGTGGAGCTTTAGCTTGTCTTTTGCTAAGCTTGTGATGGTTTGTAACCATGGATCTTGTGTTGTTGTGCCTTGAAAGCTTGATATGTGCATTATTGCTTTGCTTGGTGTTTGTGTGTGTTGTGGTTCTAGGTGATTCCATGGCTTGTTAAGAGTGTTTCCTTGTGGCTTGGTATGTGTTTTACCTTGCTGGTTGTAGGTTGGTGTGGGCTTGGATGTTTGGCCTTAGGTTTGGGTCAAGTTGGTGTCCAAGGGGGGAAATTGGTGTGTCTATCGACCAGGCTTGGTCGATAGGACATGGTCGATAGACCCTATCGACCAAGGCATAGTTGATGGGTCTGTCGATAGGATTTTCTTGGTGTTTCCGAAGACGTTTATCGACCAGGCCAGGTCGATAAAGACGTCGTCGATAGCATGTATCGACCAGGCAGGTCGATGGGATTTGGCTGGTGGATTTCAGGATGTCTATTTACCAGGTCGGTAGATAGAGCATCATCGATAGGTTGTGGTCGATAGGGCTATCGACCAGGCCAGGTCGATAGAGCGAGGTCGATAGGTAGTCGATTTCTGGGCTAGGCAGTGTGCTAGTTGCTATCGACCAGGTCAGGTCGATAGGTTGTGGTCGTTTGACCCTGCTTGTTCTGTGACTTGTGCCTTCTTAGCTTTCCTTTGTGGTGTTATTGCTAGGTGGTTAGTCATGGATGATTGGTGATTAGCCTTGCATAGGGTTGCATGTTAGCTAATGGTTGAAACATTGTGTGTGTATCATTGTTTCATGTGGTTGCTTGAGTTGAGTTTGCTTGTGGCTCTCTTGTATCCTTGTTGTTGGGAGGATCAATTCACTCAGCGTTTGGATTTCCAAATGTTGATGCATCACTTTTGTTGATGCAGGTAAAGATAAGGTGTGATCGTGGGATCGAGGCGATGAGCAGGAGGATGATTATGACCGGTAATTGTAGGTTTTTGGTAGCATTCGTAGAATTGCTAGGCCAGTTAAACCTTGGACCTTTGTGGTCGTGTTTTGGTTCTATGCTTTACTTGGAGGATTAATTAATGTATTGCAATTGTTTAATTAAGTAATTGCATGGTTGTTTATATTGATTGCCTTGTTAAAAAAAAAAAAAAAAAAAAATCGGGTCGTCATAATAATTGCCTCCCATGATTTATAATTCTCTTAAAAATATTTGTCTTTAAATAACTCCATGAAGAATAGCTCCCTAGCAGCTTACAACTAAATGGCATAACTCTTTACAATGAGAGCAAAGAGAATGGAACCAACTGCCAATGGTACTCTACATCAACTGGAACAACCTCCTCACTATGTCTTTCTATCTCATTGACTCTTGGAAGAGGTTTAGTAAGATCCACTTATACTTTCACATGAGCTACCATGAGGCTTGTTAGGTTTTTAGTGAACTCATTAATTTCTTTTGGTTTCCCTAAAGCACTTGCAACCCATTGCAGCCCTTTATTGGTGTGGAGATCAAAGGGAACATCTCTAAGTTGAGCCCAAATGGGGATTGAGACATAAACTAAAGTAACAGAGAAATGGCAAGTGCCCTACTAAGCAGTGTGGAACGTAGAATCTCTAACATACCATTTACATTTTTCTAGTACTTTACTCTTATAAAGTTATTTGGAATCCTTACCAATATTGTGTGGTGGAAGTAATTTATATGGATCTCGAATCTTTTTCCTTTTATCCACATGTGATTCAAGAAATTTTGTATTTGATTGCAGGATGAAGATATATCATATAATTAATCGATGATAATTTTTTTGTGGTGCGCTGCACCTATTTGAAAAAAACTTCATTAGAGAATACCACTTGAAGCCTACTTGAAGTAGTAATGGTGACTAAGCATGTCCTTTTTATCCTTAGATCATTGAAGTCTTTCGGTTATGGTTGGTGAAAGAGGTCTAGTATTGGTGGGCATGAGTAGTTGGGAGGGGAAATGTATATTGTGGTTTGGGAGCTATTGGTTGATTAGAACGTAGTTCTAATAGTTGGCTAGCCACCAAATCAAAGATACATGGGAAAAAGATGGATAAAAGGTTTTGAGATGATAAAGTTTTTGTAAAGACAGAAACAATGACGAATTGAGAGCAAAGGCATAATTACTCGGGAGGGAAAAAAATGTCTTTGGGGGCCACAATATGACTTTGCTCATCGTCATTCGGAATTTGAAGAAACTAAAACCCTCTTTTCCTAATCAAAAAAAAATCTTGACTGGTTGGGGAAAAACGCCAATTTCAATGTCAACTATTTTCACCGTGTCTTTTAATATATTAACTAAGATCTAATGCGCTTTTCAACTTCAATTTAGTAAATTTTCAAAAAATTTACATGAACTTTCATATGTGCGCCGAAATTAACTTTGGGCAAAACAATGTTAATTAAATTAACTTTTGTGTCAGTTTTATAATTGATGTAAAACAAATGATGGTAGATCTTATTTTTCCTAGTAGTGTATCGTTGATCTTTTACTCAATCGATGATCTTCGTTTCACCAAAATTTATATATTGTTATAAATACATAATCAAAACTTTCATAGTCTAACTAAATCTCTAGTTAGAGTTGGTCAGAATTTGTACAACTTATTTTCACGCAAAGATATAAACTTAATATAACAATATTACACATAACTAATAATTCCAAGAAACGTCATGTCCATCAAGCTCAACATGTATGCTAAACCCCCAAATAAGAATCCAAAAGTGTTAATGTTCAGCTATTTGAAAAAATTAAAATGTGCAGTCAACTGATTATTTCAATTTATGCTATTATAATAAATGATTTATATTTTGAATTTTTTTAATTTTTCAGAAATACAAACATCTATTTTCATACCATATTTTTTCATTGTGTCGTATGTAATGTGTCTTCTTCATCGCTACCAACAAACAAAGTTTAAAGATTTACGACTCAATGCTAAGAGAGACTCAATGTCGAAGTGGATCAATGGTTGAAATACATCTCGTTAATAAAGTAGGCTTACAAAATATTTACCAAGAAAACATGATTCTACAACTTAATGGATCAAAGTCAGTCCATTAACATCAAAATAATGAAAAAAACCAAAAAATAATTATTTTCTTTCCTTTGCGAATGACCGATAATTCTTTTCTTCCGCATACTTTTTCCATGGCGGTAACAGACTAATGATCTCCTGAAATTATAGTTTTTTTTTGCAGATTTATATGACTCAATGTTAAGAGAGACTTGATATTGTTGAAACTGAATTCTTCGGTTTTGGAAAATAAAAATGGAAAAAGAAATATTTTAGACAATCTTTCATATTGATATTATTTACTTAATAAAAAAAAATTATTTTTATCTTTAAAAATTACTATGGTAAATTAAGTTTAATATTTCAAAAAAATTTTTTAATGTAGATTACAATATTTTATATATAGTTTCATTGAAAATAATTTAAGTTAAGTGATAAATGCAACTAAATATGATTATACGATTAATAGTTAACTCATGTGATATTATTTATCTTTGACAAATTATAATTGCCTCTCATAATCTATATTTCTCTTAAAAAGATTTGTCTTTGAAGAAACCCATGAAGAATAGCTCTCAAGCAATTTCTAGATAAATGACATAACTCTTCACAGTGAAAGCAAAGAGGACGGAACCAACTGTCAAGGGGTACTCTACATCAATTGAAACAACGTCCACACTCTGTCTTTCTATCTCATTGACTTTTAAAATACGTTTAGTAAGATCCACTTATACTTTCACAGGAGCTACCATGAGGCTTGTTAGGTTTTTAGTGAACTCATTAGTTCCTTTTGGTTTTCCTAAAGCACTTACAACCCATTGCAGCCTTTTATTGGTGTGGAGATAAAAGGAAACACCCCTTAGTTGAGCCCAAATGGGGATTGAGACATGAACTAAAGTAACATAAAAATGGAAAATGTCATACTAAGCAGTGTGGAACGTAAAATCTCCAACATACCATTTACGTTTTTCTAATATTTTGCTCTTATAAAGTCATTTGGAATCCTTACCAATATTGTATGGTACGAGTAATTTTTATGGATCTCAATTTTTTTCCTTTTATCTACATGTGATTTAAGAAATTTTATATTTGATTGTAGGGTGGAGATATACCATAAAATTAATCGATGATAAATTCTTTGTGGTGCACTGCACCTATTTGAAAAACTTCATTAGAGATTATCACTTGAGGCCTACTTGAAGTAGTAATGGTAACTAGGCATATCTTTTTAGAGTTTTATCCTTAGACCATTGAAGTCTTTCGGTTATGGTTGTGGAAAGAGGTCTAGTATTGGTGGGTTGAGTAGTTGGGAGGGGAAGTGTAGATTGTGGTTTGGGAGGTAGTGGTTGATTAGAACGTAGTCCCAATAGGTTGGCTAGCCACTTAATCAAAGATATTGAGATGATAGAGCTTTTGTAAAGGCAGAAGGTTGGGAAAAGAGGTTTTAGAGTTTTGAGATTTATTAGAGATTACCACTTGAGGCCTAATTGAAGTAGTAATGGTGATAGAGATGTCCTTTTAGAGTTTTATCCTTAGAGATTACCACTTGAGGCCTACTTGAAGTAGTAATGGTGTAGATTGTGGTTTGAGAGGTACTGGTTAATTAGAACGTAGTCCCAATAGGTTGGCTAGCCACTGAATCAAAGATATACAGGATAAGATGGATAAAAGGTTTTGAGATTTTAGAGTTTTATCCTTAGACCATTGAAGTCTTTCGGTTATCTTTGGGGAAAGAGGTCTAGTATTGGTGGGTTGAGTAGTTGCGAGGGGAAGTGTAAATTATGGTTTGGGAGGTGCTGGTTGATTTGAACGTAGTCCCAATAGGTTGGCTAGCCAGTGAATCAAAGATACACGGGACAAAGATGGATAAAAGGTTTTGAGATGATAGAGCTTTTGTAAAGGCAGAAAGGGTGACGAACTAGGAGCAAAAGCATAATTAGTCGGGTCCTTACTTTATACACAATTTGGAATTAAATGGTGCTAATAAACCCTATGATTCTTCTTAAATATTTCGGTTTTGATTTTGTATTAATTATTGTAACGTTCGACCTGTTGAAATAGAATAACGCTTCCTCTGTAATGCTATTTCCCCGAAGTGGCCTAGAGTTCGCTATATTTTGCGGACTCACTACTTAATTTCCGCAGACTGGCTCGAAGTTCGTTGTTCTACGAACTCTTTGCTTAATACCTCCGGACTGGCTCGTGGTTCATTGTATGGCGAACTCTTTGCTCAATACATTCGAACCCTTTTGAAGTTTGCTGGCACAACGGCCCCTTCTCTGATCCGTTCCTTCTTTATTGTGTTGATTAAGTGTACACGTGTCTAACTCCACCTAGACCCGGATCAGATCCGGGATCCGGTACCAACATTTGCCCTCCAAGTCCTGCTAGTTGTTGATACAGCTCGGAGACTTAAATAACTAATGCAGATATTTTTTAATATTTACTTTATGTCGTGTCACGACTCCTAGGTTTTCGGAATCGGGACATTTTGACTTCAACGACATGTGCACGCTTCCACATTCCAAATATATATTTTTATGTACTTAATTAACACATAAAAATACCCTTCCAATCCCCAATCTATTTCATGAATGAAACTTTACGCTTCTCCTTTTGAGAATCCATACCTATCAAGTCTCGGATTTAAGATCATGTCAAACCCAGTCGAGAATTTTGCGATTGTTGGCGATGAATTTTCTGATTTACCGGCTCCGCCTGTTGATTGTACCCAACCAGGCGACAAGTTTGGCCCTCATTTCTCAACCCGGTCAACCTGGAACTCTAGTAACTACCTTAGGGCTCTCTGTCGAGTTCCTCCGGTAGTAAAAATGGTTCTCCCTAACTCGAACGAGTCTCCAGAAATGATTCGTCCGGCTTACTGTTGCGTATATGAAATTTTCTTTCGAGGATGTGTTTATTTTTCCCTATTCTTGAAGTACTTCTCTTATATCTCCTCACCCTTGGATTGGCCTTGCCGCAAATAACTCCGAATATGCTTTGGGTGATTCTGTGTACGGTCACAGTCGCGGTGGAGGCTGGATTTTTGGTGAGTACCACCGAATTTTTTGAACTATTTAGTGTTCGGGATTCGAGGACCTCGGGAATTATTGCTGCTTACCCTAACCTAGACCGGAATTTGATTCACGGTTTACCGGGACGAGACGATAATTAGTGGAAGTCTTGATTTCTTCTTAGGATCGATTCTGCCTCCGTCAACGGTCTAGCTGACATAACTCGCTGCAGCTGGGCCACTATTGTTGGTTACATTTCCTTCTGAATACTTTGACTATGTTAATTTGGTTACAAATGCTTCATATTATGTTTGTTTTTTAGAAAAACAAATTCGTCATTCCCCTTGGAACGGCTTTATGACTTCTATCAGACGGTGGTCAAAGTGTTGAAATAAACATGTTGAAATAATCAACCTCACCAACCTTCATCACCAACGTTCATCACCAACCTCCATCACCAACCTCACCTACCTCACCAAATTCTCTCCCTATATATAGTCTCTCTTCTTCTCCAATGTAAATCATCATCTAAGTCTTGTAAACACATAGAAACAAAGAGTAATAAGAATTCAGGAAGAAAATTCTCTCATCTCTCTTGTTCTTATTCTCGTCAAATACTCTAAAATCGACATGGTATCAGAGCGGGTTCAAATCCTTTGAATCTCTCTTATTCTTTGAATCTCTTTACTAGCCTTGTTTCACTCTGAGACTTAGTCCTCAAAATCAGTGATTCTTGAGTTATGAAAAAGGCTAGAATAGTGGTTATTCAATCTGATATATTTCTTAAAAATCTATGGTGTTACCAGTAGAGTTGAAGGGAAATAACTATTTGATTTGGGCTAGAACTACCAGAACAGTTCTAAGGAGTCGTGGGTTCTGGAAATATGTGGAGCCTCAAGAAGAGGTCATAACCACTAGACCAGCTGGAGAAAAGAAGAGCGTTGAAGAAGACAAGAAGACCCAAGAGGATCAATATGTTCTTGCGGTTCTTCAGAGCTCGCTAGAACCATCAATCCTAGCAGCATATTCGTACTCCAAAACTGCAAAAGAATTGTGGGATACACTCAACGGAGTGTATGGGAACTTGTCTAACATCTCACGGATCTTTGAGGTAAAGAAGGCATTGAATGATCTTCAGCAAGAGGAGAAGACATTCAAAAATATATTTGGAGAATTTAGAGGGTTGTGGGCGGAGTTGGAGATGTTAAGGCCTCCAACAACGGATGTGAAGGAGCTGGGTGAGAGACGTGAACAAGACCAAATGTTTGGGTTGTTGCTCACTCTAAATGAGTCATTCAATGGTTTGATTCATCACATCCTCCACTTTGAGAAGTTGCCCACTCTAAATGAAGTATGCGGTATGATCCAAAAGGAGGAGGGATCTCGAGGGTTATTTCAGAAACCTAGTGATTTGGCACATATAGTCCGCAAGTCTCAAGGAGATAGAAAGGTCTTTGAATGTGAGTATTGTAAAATGAAGGGCCACACCAAAGACAAGTGTTGGACTCTCTATCCACATTTGAAATCGATGAGACTAAGGGGAAGTGGACAAGGCGGGAGAAACTTTGCTGGAACCGCCAATACATGTGAGGATGAAGTGATGAGGAAGTCTGATTTAGAAGCATTCATCAAGAGCCTCACTAAGCTCTCTGGGTCCGGTAAAAGCTTTATTGCCTCAAAATCACATGAAAAATTAATTAGACTCAGGTGCATTAAATCATATGATTAGTGATGCTAGGATGTTAAGGAATGTTAAGTCTCACAATGGAAAAGTTATCATTGCTAATGGACATAATGTTAACATAGAAGGAATTGTATACTTAGAATTGTTTTAGGGTAAAACCAAGGCTCTATATGTTTCAGAATTCACTTCTAATCTTTTGTCTGTGAATAAAGCTACCCAAGGACTTTGATTGCTTGGCTATATTTGGTCCTAACTTTGTGAAGTTTTAGGACAATAAGTCAAAAGAAGTGATAGGGGAAGGACGAGTGGAAGGAGGTCTTTATCATTTAAATAAAGAGGATGGTCATGAAAGCAATTCTTGTGCATTTGGTGCGGTTGGAACACGTCCTTTGTGGAATGCACGTCTAGGTCATCCTAGGACCAAGATTCTCCAATTGGTTTTGCCCAACTACAAGGAGAATGTAGAAGAATGTGAATCATGCATTCTCAGGAAACATTGTAGAAAAATGTTTCCAGAATCTAACTCTTTTTATAATAAATGTTTTGATTTAGTGCATCCAGATGTATTGACTGCACCATGTGATTCTTGAGATCAATATAAGTATTTTGTTTCTTTTATTGATGAAAAATCGAAATACACATGGTGACATTGATGAGTTCAAAAAGTCAAGTTCTTGAATCATTCTCTAAGTTTTATAACTATGAACTTACTTAATTTGGGGCTAAAATAAAGGTACTAAAAAGCGACAATAGGGGCGAGTACATTGGAGGACGATTCAAAGAACTCGTGAGCAAACATGGGATAGTTAATCAAACCTCATGTGCCTATACTCCACAACAAAATGGAGTGTCGGAAAGGAAGAATAGACACTTAATGGAGGTTGCAAGGACAATCATATTTGAAAGAGAAGTGATGTAGCCCTGGGGTACGGACTACGAGGATGGATACGGATCCGGAGTTGGCGTCGAGCTCTTCCTTCGGATTCGTGATGGATCGAGTGATGTGGTGATTAGACGAGCTGGCGTCGAGCTCTCTCTCGTGAATTCAAAGTAATGAAGAGTTGGCGGAGTGAAAGTACGACAAAGAGGGATGATAACTCTCTTATACGGTACAGAGGTTCAAGAGTTTTTCAAAGAATCACACTTAGAAAAACTCGGAGAACAAAGGGGGCGACGAAGCTTAGGGTTCTTCGAAGAGACAAAGGTTTTTACTTAAAACCTGCGTGAATATTATTGACAATATCGGCCGCTTAATATAGCTGCGCCTCATAATAAATGTACACGAAAGGAAATGGAAAAGATACAAAATCCGCTATGTCCGAGAAATGGAAAACTCTTGGCGACCACGTCTCGGCACAAAAATAGAAAGTCTTGTCGAGGCGGTAAAGGCTTTTCTTCTTGGAATTTTGGGCCTCATCAAATCACTCGAATAATTGTGTAAGTACCAAGCCCTAGAAGTAATGGGATGTACGCGTCTTACTTATGCGAACTAAGGTTATGGCCTCATTAAAACCTTTCTCGGAAAACCCAATGGGATAAAAACGAGATAAGGAAAAAGAGTACCATTCCTTAGAATGGCTTTGTGGTCTTTACCTAGAGGAAATGGTAAAGACCTGACCAATTGGTCCGTCCCTCAAAAGTGGCCGAGTCCCACTCGTCGCGATGTTGCCATTGTGTAACTCACGGTCATCTCTCAATATAGTCCTATCCATGCATGTTTCCTCTCGATTAAAGTCACTTTCTTGACAGCTTTCCCGAGCTATCTTTGATCCCAGCTCCAATGCACGAGTCATTTCTCCTTTTGTCTGCTCTTTAGCTTGTCCTCGGTCGAGGTACGAGCATTCAGTTCCACTCACGACCATAATGTGCTCCTCTTGGTTTTCCTGCAAAGTGCCTCGACAACTAACATTAGTATAGGGGATTTTACGAGAGATTTGAAAGCTAACCTCATTTGTACGAGTGGATTGATCTGATGGTCGAGTTGACTTGGCGTTCCCGGTAATGATCAAGCGATAATGCCCGGTTTCTTCCTCTTTTGTGAGCATGGCTTGGATAGCTTCGGCAAACTGAATCCTTAGGCTTTTGGACTTGTTGCGGGTCATGGGACCTTTTCTAATGATTGGAACCTCAGCTTGATTCCTTAGTTTGTTTCGGGTCATAGGTCCTTCGTTCCTCGGTACGTTGCGGTCCAATGGTTCTTCGGTTGTGGTTCCGATGGCCTCATCATTCTCTCCCTCTTGAGAAGGTTCTGACCTCAGAACATGTTCATCTGCATCAACCCTTTGAACGGCCCGTCGCCTCTTGGGGCCAGCTTGGAGCTTCTTTAGTCTAGAAATCTTTCCGGTCTCATGTGTAGCCAAACCCACTCCCCGGATTCGAAGATAAGTTCCTTCAGGTGCCGGTCCGCTTGCGACTTATAGACTTCGGTGGTCTTCTTGATTTGGGCCTTGACATCTGCGTGTAATTTCTTCATGGTTTCTGCCTTGGTTACTTCATCTTGGCAAACCTGGTCAACTAAAGGAATGGGGCACAAGTCCAATGGGGTCAAGGGTCGAAACCCGTAAACGACCTCAAATGGAGACAACTTGGTAGCCTTGTGAGTAGCATGGTTATAAGCAAATTCAACAAAAGGAATACATTCTACCCAGTTACTCATATTGTTACCGATGGTGGCTCGGAGTAAAGTGGACAGGGTACGGTTGACCACTTTGGTTTGGCCATCCGTTTGCGGATGGCACGTGGTGGAGAATAGAAGCTTGGTTCCTAGTTTTCTCCATAGTGTTCTCCAAAAGTGGCTGAGGAACTTGGTGTCACGATCTGATACGATGGTCCGGGGTATTCCGTGAAAATGAACTACCTGTTTGAAGAATAGATCTGCAACTTGGGAAGCATCATTGGTCTTGTTACACGGTATGAAGTGCGCCATCTTGGAGAACCGGTCGACGACTACAAAAATGGCGTCCTTATGCTGAATCTTGGGTAATCCTAACAGAAAGTCCATCGAAATATCTTCCTAAGGGGAGTTAGGAATAGGTAAAGGAGTATAAAGACCATAGGGGTGCGACCTGGATTTAACTTTTAGGCATATAATGCACTTTACGCAAAATCTCTCCACTTCCCGCTTGAGATGCTTCCAATAAAAGTGATCCTTGATGATGGCGAGCAGTCCTGGGCAAACAATTAATCGGTTCGGTTTCGGTTCGGTTATTTTGGTTTTCGGTTATTTCGGTTATATATTTTACTATCCATATAAGAACCGAAAGGATTTCGGTTCGGTTTTGGTTCGGATACCATTCGGTTCGGTTCGGATAATAAAATTGAGAACCGAAATTTAATCGAAATATTTCGGTTATTTTCGGTTAACCAATATAACCGAAACCGAAATAACCAAAATAACCAAAATAGCCAAAATAGCCAAAATAACCGAAACTAACCGAAATTACCAAAATTACCAAATACATAAAAGAAGTGAAATGAGATTACTCTTTAAAGAGTTTTGCAAAAGTTCAGATGTTCAATAGTTCAAAGATGAAATCAAATAAAAATACAACAAGCACAAGTGAAATGAGAAGGGAATTTAAATAGTAATACATACAAACACAAGTGAATACCAACAATCACCATTCACCTTTGTGAAGTATTCCACTACTTTGTAATGACTGAGCTTAATTGCTTTGTATCTCATTCTGAAACTCTAAACAAGAGAAAACCAAAGAGTGTGAGAAATATATTTTAAACAGAAAATTGACAAACCAAAAGAGATAATTTTTACCTTTCTCAAGTCTGTCTTGATCTTCAATATCAGCAATCATCTGTGTGAAGTTTTCCACTCCTTTTTCACCTAAGTGAAGATCAGACTTCATCCATTGCTCAGTACACATCAAGACCTCAATCATGTAGTGAGTTAGACAACTTCTCTGTGGGGTTAAGATACGGCCACTAGTGCTAAAAGAAGACTCGGAAGCCACAGAAGAAACCTGCATTGCTAGAACATCCTTTGCTATTTCAGATAAAATAGGGAACTTACGAGTATTTTCTCTCCAATATGATAAGACATCATACTCTGTTCCCAAGGGATTGCTCATTGGATTTTCAACACTTTCCTTTAAGTATTTGTCCATTTCATTGCTTGTATCTATGATTCCTTCATCACTAACTAGCTGATTGAAAACAGATTCAATTTTTTCTAATCCAGGCACAATATTCTCAGTCTCACCCACAATACCAACTAAGCTTCCATTAACTTGATCTTGCCCACATGATGACAAGGCAGAACCAACCTGAGATGTTGCAGCCCCTGTTGTTGTTCGTGTCACTACCAAGTGTCCCTTATATTCCTCATACAACCTTCTCATAACATTATCAAGAGAAGCATTCATCATTTTAGACTTTAAAGAACCTTTTCCATAAAGCATATCAAAGGACAGAGATGCAAATTTCATTTTTTTCCTTGGATCAAAGACAGATGCTATGATGACAAGTTTATTGAGATTTTCTATTCCATCCCAATACTTGTCAAATTTCTCTCTCATAGCATCAGCTTTTGGATACACAGTTATATCAATACTGCTACTCAATGCCATCAGATTCCTTTGAATTTCACAAATCTCATTGTAGCACTTATGGGAATTCACATGAATATATGATGAAACAACCAAAGTGGAGCTGTAGAAAAGTCCCAAATACTTAATCATGATTTCTACAATATCCCAATCAGCTTTCAAAGGCGGTCCTATTCTTTTTTTCCCTTTCTCTAGTTCCTCAAAATACTCATTGTAAAGCTTATCTTCAGATTCCATCCTATCAAATGCTAACCTAAACTTAACAGCCTTAGTTAACATCAGAAATGTAGAATTCCACCTAGTCTTAACATCAAAACACAAACTTCCTCTAGTCATTCTACTTGTTTCAACTCGTAGTTCAAAAGATTGAAGTCTTTGACCTGAAGCTCTCACATATGTCACCGCATTACGCACAGCTGCCACATTTTCATTCACATCATGCAATCCATCTCTCACAATCAGGTTCAATATGTGAGCACAACAACGCATATGCATACACTCACCATCTAAAACCAATGCATCAGTTCCTCTTCCTTGGAAAGTTTCTTTAAACTTGGCAAGAGCATTGGTATTTGTAGTAGCATTGTCAACAGTTATGGTAAATATCTTCTCAATACCCCAATCAGTTAAACATTCAAGCAAAACAGATGCAATAGTTGCTCCTTTGTGATCCAAGACATGCTTAAAACCAATGATAAACTTTCTTAATTTCCAACTAGAATCAATAAAATGAGCAGTGATTACCATGTAACTTGCACCTGTCGTCGGAGCAACCCATATGTCTCAGAATCGAGACACTCTTTGCTTATAAGCATAAAACATACTCTTCAAAGCTGCCTTTTGTCTAACATACATCTCAACTATATCTCTCACGGCTGTCCTTCGTGAATGAGGCTTGTAAAGCTTGACTCGTCTGCAAAAATGTTTCCAAGCCACACTCTCAATGAAAGCAAGCGGCAACTCAGCCAAAACAAGCATCTCGTTTAATGCCTCTCTGAAAACAGATTCTGAAACCTTACTCAATTTCACATTACCACCATCACCCTTACTTAAAACATGTTGACACTGAGACTGTCTTTGAACCCATGCCAAGTATTGCTGGCATTTATCGAGGTGAGTTTTCAAATTTGAAGTTCCGGATGTAGTTGCACAACTTAGCTGCTTACCACAATAATTGCATTTGCATTTATCCTTAGGCTCCTCTAATCTTGTTAAGTGCTCCCAAACCGCAGACCTTGTATTTCTTGCTTTCTTCCCAGAAGCTTGCGAAGTAGCTCCACTTGTTGCTTTGTTTGTTTCTTTCCTTTTGCTTCCACCACTGCCATCAACTTTAGTTGTCACTTCATCACTCAAATTCGTGTTATCTTGACATGATGATTTCATCTGCAAAAAAAAAAAACAAACAGAACTAATTTGATTGGCGATAAAAGAAGAGAATTCGAAACCTCAATGTTTTTAAGAAATATATTTATCAACATATGACACAACTTCTGAATATATATGTGCATATATATATATATGTAATATCTCAATCCAACGGATCATTGAAGCAACAAATTAGAATGTTTAATAGAAAAAAACCTGGAAAAAAGGAGCGGCTAAAAGGAGAAAGAAGCAGAAGAATCAGCAACTATAGTTCAAGAAGAGCGGATTTTGAAGAAGGTTGAGGAAGTTTGGCGACGAGACACGAGAGGTGGCTATGTGTTTGTGGTTCGATTTGGGGATTTAGGTTATTGTTTTGTAACACAATTTCTTAATCCTTTATGTAAAATTAAATGTAATCAATTGTCAAGTTTCACAATTGGTCTAGTGGTTGCACACGGAAGAAATATCTTCAAGGTAAGCGGTTCGAAACTTGTGTAGACCCATAAATTTTAAAATTTTGATATTTATCTCATATACATGGATATCCATTCGGTTATCGGGTAATAACCGAACCGAAACCGATATCCATGGATATGAAAAAAAAAACCATTTGGATATTACCAGCTATCCAAAACCGAACCAAACCAACATTTTCGGTTCGGTTCGGTTCGGTTACATTCGGTTAGGTTATTTTGCCCAGGACAAATGGCGAGTGTCTTATCTCATCCAAAGTGACCCATTAAACCCCCACTATGAGCTTCCTGTATGATTAACTCTCTCATTGATCTGTGAGGAATGCAAAGCCTCCTTTCTTTGAACAAATAACCATCATGCCGGTAGAACTTGCCAAAAGCTCCTTGCTCACACTCTTGATAAATGGTTCCAAGGTCGGGGTCTTCAACATAGGATGACTTGATCAGCTCAAATCCTAGAACCTTGGCGTCCATGATCGTGATTAACGTGTATCTTCTTGATAAGGCATCTGCAACGATGTTGTCTTTTCCCTTCTTATATTTGATGACGTATGGAAATGTTTCAACGAACTCTAACCATCTGGCGTGCCTTTTCTTAAGAGTAGTCTGACCTCTCTCAAGTGTTTGAGTGTCTCATGGTCCGTATGGATGATGAATTCTTTGGCTAGAAGATAGTGCTACCATGTTTCCAATGCCCGGACAAGCGCATAGAGTTCCTTGTCGTAGGTTGGGTAGTTGAGCATGGCTCCACTTAATTTTTCACTAAAGAACGCTACTGGCCGTCCTCTCTTATTAAGCACAGCCCCAATACCTAAACCTGATGCATCACATTCAACTTCAAACATTAGTTCAAAATTAGGTAAAGCGAGGACCGGTGCTTCGGTGAGCCGTTTCTTTAGCTCGTTGAAAGCGTTTTCTTGGGCGTCTTCCCAGCAAATGGTACGTTCTTTTTTATCACAGCCGTGAGTGGGGCTGCTACGGTGCTAAAGTCTTTGACAAATCATTGGTAGAAACTGGCTAGACCGTGGAAACTCTGGACATGTCCGATGCTAGTGGGCCTTGGCCATTCTTGGATTGCTTTGATTTTCTCCACGTCTACCCGTAAATCCTATGAACTAACAACAAAACCTAGAAACACTAGTTCATTAGCGCAGAAAGTGCACTTCTTGAGGTTCACATAGAGCTCTTCCTTTCGGAGAACTACTAATACTTGCTCGAGGTGCGTTAGGTGATCTTGATAGTTCTTTGAATAAATTAAAATATCATCAAAATAAACTACTACGAATTTATTGATAAAACTCCTTAGAACCTGGTTCATGAGCCTCATGAAGGTGCTCGGGGCATTCGTGAGTCCGAAGGGCATGACCAACCATTCGTAGAGTCCTTGTTTGGTTTTGAAAGCTGTTTTCCACTCACCGCTTTCTTTCATTCGGACTTGATGATATCCACTCTTAAGGTCGATCTTTGAAAAGATGGATGCTCCACTAAGCTCATCTAACATATCGTCTAAACGCGGGATCGGGTGCCAGTACTTGATAGTAATGTTGTTGATTGCTCGGTAGTCCACACACATTCACCACGTTCCATCTTTCTTAGGGACTAAAAGTACAGGTACAGCACATGGGCTTTGGCTTTCTCGGACGTATCCTTTTGCCATAAGCTCTTAAACTTGTCTTTCCAGCTCCTTAGCTTCTTCTGGGTTCACGCAATACGATGGCCGGTTCGGTAATACGGCTCCGGGTATTAGATCGATCTGGTGCTCGATCCCTCAAACTGGTGGTAAGCCGGCTGGTATTTCCTCGGGGAACACATCTTGAAAACTCTTGAGGATAGCAGTGACCTCTTGTGATAGTTCAAGGCCTGAAAATTCAGAAGCCAATGCTTCCTTGTAGACCATTAATAGCACGGTCCGTTTGGATAACAAAGATTTACAAACGGAATGTGGGGATATATAGAGACTAGATTTACTCCCCTGATTCTCCTTGCTCATTTGGGTTTGCATGTCGTGGACTTGAGAAGGGGAGAGTGGTGAAAGGCGGTACTTGTGCTTGTTGAACGTGAAGGAGTAAACATTGGTACGTCCATCATGGACAACTTCTTGGTCGAATTGCCATGGTCTTCCGAGTAACAGATGTCCGGCTTGCATGGGAACAACGTCACATACTACTTGGTCATGGTATTTGCCGATGTGAAAGGATATAGTGACTTGTTCCGAGATCTTAAGCTCCGTTTGATCGTTTAACCATCGTAGATGGTAAGGTCTCGGGTGCTTGGTTACGGTTAGGCTGAGCTTATTCACCATGTACTTGCTGGCTACATTGGTGCATGATCCTCCATCAATGATAAGATTACATATCTTGTTGTTGATGTTACACCGTGTATGGAAAA
>CM051380.1:7651498-7776498 GCA_028015245.1 Cardamine occulta | reverse complement strand
TCAAGAACTTGATAAGCTCATCCAATGCGTTGTATGAAGAGCCTCCACTTCTCACAGAGGCTTTAACCTTCTCTTTTAAATCAAGTGCTCTCTCCCTCATGCCTTCACTTTCTTCATCCACAATCAACCTCTTTACAGCTCTCTCTACACCTTTTCTTTCCACTTCACCTTCAAGTTGAATCCCTATTCTCCAGACACTCTCCACATACATTGCATTTAACTTCTGCTCACCTTGAAATGGCCTGCAAATCATTGGGACTCCTTCCACAATGCTCTCAAGTGTTGAGTTCCATCCACAGTGGCTCCAGAACCCTACCACTGCATGATGTCCAAGTACTTCTATCTGTGGTGCCCATTTCACAATGTATCCTCTTTCTGAGACCATCTTACTCACTTCCTCTGGCAATGACTCTATCCATTCCGAGCCAGCGATAGAGTCAGGCCGGATAACCCATAAGAAAGGTTGGTTGCTATTCAACAATCCCCAAGTCATCTCCAACATCTCCTTAGCTTCCATCTGAGCTTTGCTTCCCAAGCTTATGTATATGACTGAACTTGGTTTCTGTTTGTTCAACCATTCAATGCAGCTCTTGTCCTCTTCCAGTAAACTAGGTCCCGACGATGAAGCTACAATGTGAAGAGGGCCTAATGGATACACTGGAATATTAAGTTCTTGTTGCAGCCATGACAGAGACGAGCTCTCTAGACAGCTTGTCGTGTTGATGATAACAGCAGAAGCTGTTCTTTTATTAACTATTTCCCTACAACTCTCAAAAAGTGGCTCTAATGGCCCAAATCCTGAAGTTGGTAGGTTTTTGTATCTTAAAGGATGCAACTCTTCCACCACTTTATCTTGCATTTCAGGATCTGTAATATAAGGAAGAAACGAGTGAAAGGACTGGTTTTGAAATGGCGTACTAAGAACTAGTTTTAGGTACCTTCCATGTCAATCAAGAACTTGTCAGCATTGAGTTTGCATAAAACACAGCAGCAAACATGATTTGTAGCACATGTAGTGCTGAAGATGACACTAGGAATCTTGAACTCCTTAGCTGCAGCTTCACAAAAGTACATAAGCTTGTCGTAGATGATACAAGCGATATCATTGCCTTGTTGTAGCAATAACTGACTTATAAAATCCTTGAAGCTTGCCTCGCTTGTTTCGTTGAGCTTCATCAGAAACTTGACTGATCCTAGTCTCTTAGCTTCAGACAGAGGTAAGCTTTCTGGTAATGTGACAAAGTGAAAACCAGGAAAATGTTGAGATGAAGAAGAGCTTATTTGCTTGGACTGTGACTGAACAAGTGTAATTGAGAATCCTTTTAATTGAAGGGCTTTCCCAAGTTGCATCATTGGAGTTACATGCCCTTGTGCAGAAACTGGAACTAACACAATCCTTCCCTTCTCTGCTCTTTTCTCCATTTTATCTTTCTCTCCCTTTTTTTTTCTTTCTCTGTTTTCTCTTGTCTCTCAATGTAATAAGTGATCCAAAACAATTATTAAAATCCCACTTGTGTTGGAAAAATTCCACAATCTTCCAAAGGAGACCAATTTTATATAACTACATTTTTTTAAAAAGCAATCAAACCTCATTGGTTTGACCCAGCGTGGTTGTAAGCTGTCAAGATAAGATTGGTACTGCAAAAAAAAAAAAAAAAAAAAGATAAGATTAGTATAGGATTAAATAAAGATTCGATTTGTTTTGGTACTTTATGATAATTTTGTGTATAAAATTTCATTTGACACATTATAACTTATGCAGACTAACAGTTTCATCTGTTATTTGAATTTGACTTTTGTCCAGGTCAAAGGTTAAGGTTGTTGTAAAAATACAGTTAAAATTTCGTTACATGCTTTCTGGTTTATTTCCGGTTGAATCTCTTCGCAGTTTGCAGAGTCTATGTTTTCGAACAAGTATGCCTAGAAACTGTTCGACGAAATGACTAAGGGAGATTTTGTTTTACAATTTCTCTCCAGTTTTTTTTTTTTTTTTAATGTTCAGGGTTCTCAAGTTTGGTCTGTTCTTCAGTCCTTGGATTGATTTGTTACGGATCAGTCATGAATGGTGAGTGAATGATTTTTGGGTAATTCAACCATTGTGAATTTGTTTTTGCTTCAAGAAAAGACCCTTTCTTCAATCTTCATTATTTGTTGCATTTTGGGGATTGATAAATTAGAATGGAAACTGAGGAAATCGATATTGTGTGGAAGCTTAATGATCATGAAATGAAACCCAATCTTACAAACGCATAGGCTGTTTTGCGGGTGAAAACGCTATAAAATTTGTGTTTGTTTGCTATTTTGTTCATATGATGTAAAATTTCCTAGATTAACTTGTTAAAAGTCCAATGGAATTTGATTCTTTTTATTTTGGAAAATTGAATTTGAGGTTGCATAGTGATAAAATTAATGTGCTTTGCATTACATACCTACTTTGACTGAGAAGATCATTACACATTCATGATCCTCATCAAGTATTCCTCGTTTTGTTTTTGAAGGCAATGAACTTTTCATCGTGTTGGAACATTCGAGCAGACATACCTCGCGTCTTGACAAGACACTCTCAATTGTTGGTGCAAGAGCTTTAACGTCTCGCATGGGCATTTCATCGAGCTACCGGTGGTGAACCATCTCTTGACCATTGCTATGATGGAAAGTATTATCAGGGTATCTAACAGAAACCGCATTATGACTGCTAATCCAACAAATGGTACGAATCGGAAGATGCAGCTATTGCGGTGGTATCGAGCCATAGAGAATCTCCATCAGCGATTCCCCAAGAGATAGAGAGGTAATTTTCTAGTTTTGAGGGAAAGTTGTTTGTTTCTGTTCATGAAGTCAATAAGAGTTGGTTCAGTTGGAGTAGAAAATAGTAAACTTTCTTGGAGTTGGAACCTTATGATCATTCATATAACATGTAGTTTCAAATAAAGGGGTTTGGATTATGTCTTCAAATAAGAGACGTACTTGAGTTTTATTATTTATGTTACATGAAGTTCATTAGCTTTACTCTGTCTTTAGGAATTGGTGAGAAGTTGAGCATCTTTTCTCTCTGTCTCCAAGTAGTTGACGAGCTCATCCAATGCATTGTATGAGGCGCCTCCACTTCTTATAGAGGCTTTGAGCTTCTCTTTTAAACCAAGGGCTTTCTCCCTCATGCCTGCACCTTCATCATCCGTGATCAACCTCTCCACAGCTCTCTCGACTCCTCCTCTTTCCACTTCACCTTGAAGCAGAATCCCTATTCTCCACACACTTTCTATGTAAATTGCGATTACCTTCTGCTCACCACTAAAAGGCCTGCAAATCATTGGGACTCCTTCCACAATACTCTCGAGTATTGAGTTCCATCCACAGTAGCTCCAGAAGCCTCCCACTGCAAGATGTCCAAGTACTTCTATCTGTGGTGCCCATTTCACAATGTATCCTCTTTCTAACACCATCTTACTGATTTCTTCTAGCAATGACTCGATCCCGTCAGAGCCAAGGATAGAACCTGGTCAGATGACCCATAAGAAAGGTTGGTTGCTATTACACAATCCCCAAGCCATCTCCTTGGTTTCCATGCGAGCTAGGCTTCCCAAGCTTATGTATATGACTGACCTTGGTTTCTGCTTGTTCAGCCATTCAATGCAGCTTCTGTCCTGTTGCAGTAAACTAGAATTTGCTGAAGCGGTAATGTGAAGAGGGCCTGATGGGTACACTGGAACTCCGAGTTCTTGTTGCAGCCGTGACGGTGTTGATAATAACAGCAGAAGCTGTTCTTTTGTTGACTACTTCCCTACAGTGCTCTAACATTCGCTTTAGTTGCCCAAATCCCCAAGTCGGTAGGTCTTTATATCTTAATGGATGCAAGTTTTCCACCACCTTGTTTTGCAGTTCAGGATCTGCAAAGCCAAAAAACCTGTATTGAGTAAAACAAACGGGTGCAGAATGGGTAATAAGCTCGTTTTGGGTACCTTCCATGTCGACCAAGAACTTCTTGGCGTTGAGTTTGCTTAATACACTGTAGCAAACTTTATGTGTAGCACTTGTAGTGCTGAAGATGACACTAGGGAGCTTGAGCTCCTTAGCTGCAGCTCCACAGAAGTACATGAACTCATCGTAGATAATGCATGTTGTATCATTGCGCTGTTGCAGCAACAACTGAGCTATAGAGTCCTTGAAGCTTGGCTCGCTGGTTTTGCTGAGCTTTAGCAGAAACTCGATTGGCCCGAGTGTCTCGAGTTCAGACTCTGGTAAGCTTTCTGGTATGGTGACAAATTGAAAACCAGGGAAGTGTTGAAAAGAAGGGCTTACTTGATTGAACTGGCCCTGAAAAACTGTAATTGAGAAGCCCTTCAAGTTAAGGGCTTTGCCAAGTTGCATCATTGGAGTTATATGTCCTTGTAATGGCAGGGGAACCAACACTATCATTCTCTTTGATTCCATTCTCTCCATTTCTTAAGCTCTCTCTCTTTTCATCTTTCAATGAGGATCATCTCTAAATAACTGATCCAAATCATTATTAAAATGGGTCCCATTTGCATTGGAAAGTTTCCACAGTCTTCCAAAGATACAATTTTATATAGTAATGTGTTCCTCGTGTAACAACTACTTTTTCTTAATGCATTAACTCCAAGATAAAGCGTGTTTCTTTTATTTGTTTTGTATAGGCTCACATAAGAGTTGGTGGTTTTAGGCACAGTGGGTAGGATTTGTTTTGATCTTTAGATAATAATTAAACTGTCTAAGATGCTATAATTGTAGTCTCCAAATACAATAATATTTCCTCAAAAGTGCTACATGCATGGTTCTCCAATCTTGGTTGCAATTATTACATCAAAGTGTTGGTATACAATTTTAAGTATTCCTCATTTCTTTTGAAAGTAATAACTTTCCATTGTATTGTATGGTTGTTGGAGTTTGTAACAACTTTACATCAAAAGCCAACTTGTGAAGAAAGCTTTTAGACTTATAAAATCATTTACAATTTTTTCTCCTTAAGTGTGCTATTTGCATCTTATAAATCTGCATGTATTTCATATCCAATTTGAGTTTCATGATTGGAGGAACTGTGAATTGGAGGAAGTGGTCAATATGATCTTATTATGTCATCTCCTTTTGAAACCGTATTTCTTAGGAGATTTGCATTAAGAGTTTCAAGAATTGAGAAACTTGTACTGTGTCACGACATAAAGAAATCCAAAGAGTCTTTGGGAAGAACTATAGATAGTCTAAGATGAATTCTAACATGGAAATTTTCTAACTTTATACTATAATTTTGGATCTTTCCTCTGTTTCCAATAACTGTTTATTTGCACAAAAAAGTGATCTACTTTGAACAAAATGAAACATCAAGCTTAATCTAGTATCAAAGCTCTCTAATAATACATGAAATCTCACTCTGTGTTCAAGAACTTGACAAGCTCATCCAATGCGTTGTATGAGGCGCCTCCACTTCTCACAAAGGCTTTGAGCATCTCTTTTAAACCATGGGCTCTCTCCCTTATGCCTGCGCCTTCTTCTTCCACGATCAACCTCTTCACAGCTCTCTCGACAGCTCCTCTTTCCACTTCACCTTCAAGATGAATTCCTATTCTCCAAACACTTTCTATATACATTGCGTTTAACTTCTGCTCACCGTTAAAAGGCCTGCAAATCAATGGAACTCCTTCCACAATGCTCTCGAGCGTAGAGTTCCATCCACAGTGGCTCCAGAAGCCTCCCACTGCAAGATGTCCAAGTACTTCATTCTGCGGTGCCCATTTCACAATGTATCCCTTTTCTGACACCATCTTACTCACTTCCTCTAGCAATGAATCAGAGCGTGGTCGAATGACCCATAAGAATGGTTGGTTGCTATCATACAAACCCCAAGCCATCTCCAACAGTTCTTTAGTTTCCATGTGAGCTAGGCTTCCCAAGCTTATATATATGACTGACCTTGGTTTCTTCTTGTTCAGCCATTCAATGCAGCTTCTGTCCTGTTGCAGTAAACTAGAATTTGCTGAAGCTGTAATGTGAAGAGGGCCTAATGGGTACAATGGGATTCCGAGTTCTTGTTGCAGCCATGATAGAGACGAGCTTTCTAGACAACTCGTCGTGTTTATGATAACAGCAGAAGCTGTTCCTTTGTTGACTACTTCCTTACACAGGTCCAAATATCGTTCTAGTGGCCCAAATCCTGAAGTTGGTAGGTCTTTGTAACTTAATGGATACAGATTTTCCACCACCTTGTTTTGCAGTTCAGGATCTGCAAAGTCAAAAAGACCAGTGTTGATTAAAAGGAAGAGATGCAGAATGGATAATAAGCTAGTTTTGAGTACCTTCCATGTCGATCAAGAACTTCTTGGCATTGAGTTTGCTTAAAACACAGCAGGAAACTTTATGTGTAGCACTTGTAGTGTTGAAGATGATACTTGGAAGCTTAAACTCCCTAGCTACAGCTCCACAAAAGTACATGAGATCGTCGTAGATTATACAAGCAATATCATTGCCTTGTTGTAGAAACAACTGAGCTATACAGTTCTTGAAGTTTGCCTCGCTGGTTTCGTTGAGCTTTATCAAAAACTCAACTGGCCCAATTGCCTCGATTTCAGACACTGGTAAGCTTTCTGGTATGGTGACAAATTCAAAATCAGGGAAGTTGTGTGAAGAGCTTACTAGCTTGAACTGTTCCAGAACTACTGTAATTGAGAAGCCCTTCAAGTTAAGGGCTTGACCGAGTTGCATCATTGGAGTGATATGTCCTTGTAATGGAAGAGGAACCAATACTATCCTTCTCTTCTGTTCTCTTGTCTTCATCTCTTGACTTCTCTCTCTCGTCTCTTTATTTTTTCTCTTTGTGCAGAAGATCTCTAAATAAGTGATCTGGTTATTATTGAAATCCCATTAGATAGGAGAATACACAATCTTCTAAAGGAGACTATTCTAACAATTAAGTGTTCCTTCATTTCCCCAAAAGACTGATATTTTTAAGCCATAAACTTTTCATTTTATTGGAGAGCTAGCCACCCTAATAAAGTAAATGACATTCCAAGAAAAACCAATGTTTTTGTTTGTTTGTTCTAGCCACTTGAAGGATTTTTGTCTGTTCTCTTTTGTCATTTAGATAATAATTCAACTGTCAACAAGAGCTTTTGTCTCCAATTATTTGTGTGTTCTATTTTTATATGATTACACTGCACATGAGATATTACATACGACATTTGTGGTTCTAAAATCATAAAACAGTGTGTGAAGAAGCATCCTAGTTAAATCCTTTAGTTAGTGTACCCGTTCGGATTCGGGTCAGGGTTTTCAGATTTTTCAGTTTAGAGATCTAAGATCTATTCAGGTATTTATATTTTTTGGTTCAACAAAGATAAAACAAATATTATTTTTCCAAGAAAGATAAAACAAAGGGAATATGGTTCAATATACCCCTAAAAATAAATAACTTTTAAAAATATATTTTCTGCAACTCTCTTAAAGCAAATGTCCCTTTGTGAGGGTATGATGCATGGAAAATGACGAGACTAACCCTTCCTTTTTTTTTCTTCCCTCCCTTTCCTTTTTCTTTCTCTCCCTTTTACACAATACACGAGAAAAATAAATATGTATCTACTCCGTTTTTTAAAGATGGATGTTTTTAGCTTTTTTTGTTTGTTTCACAAAAATAGAAATTTTAGGTTTTTAATGTAAAATTTATGGTTGTTTACCAGTTAATTAAATACAGAAAATAGTTATAAAATAATCTACTTTGAAATAATAACATTACAAGAAAGATATATTTGGTATTTTAAATTTGTTCTTAAAATGTGTGAAAAGCTCAAAACATCCATCTTTAAGGAACGAAGTGAGTACTTATTTCAGTTGGCTCTCTTTCAAATCTGGAAAAAGTAGAAAAGTATAATTTAGAAAATTATGGACATGTTTGTACGTTGTCCATTAGTTATGAACATGTTTACATTGTCTATCAGTTATATTTGTTTGAATATCATTTAATGTCGACATATTTTTTGTCCATCATAGTAGATTGTTGTCCATCTCTATTTTTGGCATTGAGCTCTTTGTAACCTTGACAATGTTGTCCACCTATATTAGCAAGAGTATTGTCCACACGTTGTTCATGAAGGGGAGGGTCGTCTTCATCTATATCATAGATACTATTTATGGACATGATAGCTTGTCCACGCCCTAACTGCATGCATGATAACCTTATCTCCGATCTATTACTTGGTTGCATTCTAACCTTATAGAATGTTCAAATATATGATAATTTGTCCACGACCTAAATGTGATATCTTGTCCCCGAGTTTTAAAGTGTCCCCAAGTTTTAAATTGTCCACGACCTAAACATGATAACTTGTCTCCGAGTTTTAACTTGATCCCAAGTTTTAAATTGTCCATGATCTAAAAACTATTGGGGTCGACTCTGTCATCGAGATCAGAAGGATTGACAACGTCGCCGCCGTTCATAATCTCATTGTCGTGTCGTTCATAGTCTCGTCGTCTTCATCTATATCATAGATAGTATTTATGGACATGATAACTTATCTACGTCCTAACTACATGCATGATAACCTTATCTTCAATCTATCGTACTTGGTTACATTATAACCTTATAGAATGTCCACATATATGATAATTTGTCCGCGACCAATACGTGATAACTTTTTTCCGAGTTTGAAATTTTCTCCAAATTTTAAATTATCCACAATCTAACGATTGTTGGGGTCGGCTCCGTCATCAAGATCAGAACGATCATCTTCGTCGTTCAAAGTTTCATTGTCGTTGTCGTCGTCGTTCAGAGTCTTGTCATGGTTGTTCATAGTCTAATCGTCGTGTGTGTGTGAGAGAATAAGAAATGTGAGAAATTGAGAGAAAGTGAGAGAGTTAGAAATTAAGAAATATGGGAGAGTTAGAATTAAGAAATGTGAGAGAGAAAGAGTGAGAGAACGGAAGAAAATTAAAATAAATCTTTAATTAAAGTAACATAGAGTCAATTATGTTTTTTTTATGTAGATAAATGATATGTGTTGGAGGTAGGGGTGGGCCGGATCCGAGCTTTAAGTATCCGGATCCGATTTTTTTTTTAATTAAAATAAAATATTATTTTAATATATTTAGAAAAAAAAAACCGGATCCGGATATTAAAAAAAAAACAAAAAAAGAAGCTGAATTCGGATATCCGGACCTTAATATCCAGATATCCGGATCCGGATCTGAAAAAAAAAATGGATCCGGATATCTGGACCTGAAAATCAGGATATTCAGATCCGGATCGGATCTCGGATCTCGGATAATATGTCCCACCCCTAGTTGGAGGGAGTTAAAGAAAAGGGTATGTGGTATAATAAAAAAAGTAAAAGAGAGCATGAGAGTTAATTATCTCTAAAAGCAAATCAGTCTCTTGCATTCCTTTTTGGCCATGCATGTCTGTAGCAGGACTTCTTTTGGCTAGGAGATGGAATTTTTTTACCACAAAACAACCAAAAGAGACCATTCAATTTTTGAGAGAAGTGCGTAAAGATATACTTGTATTTGATTTGAATTGCTTTGTATTTGCATAAGAAACCACCTACTTTGTAAACAAGATCAAGCTTGATCTGTAAAAATCAAGGCTAATCTATTTATTTATGTTACATGAAGTTCTTTATACTTCCTCCGTTTCACAATATAGGTTATTTTGGGGTTTTTTTTTCACAATATAAGTTGTTTTCGAAAATCAATGCAAAAAAGTAAATAAATGTATTACTCCATTTTCGATGATTTAAAAAAAAAAAAAATTCTCTTAATGTTTTGGGGTTCTAAGATATAGTCACAGTTTTCGATAAAGTCAGTATTTGAAATGAAAGATTTAGTCAACTAAATTTATTAATCACGAAAAAAAAATTCTTCTCAATTTCACTATATAAACCCACGATGAATTGTTTTAGTTTCTTATCAACTTTTTTTTCATAAAAAAAAAATAGAACAAAAAGAAAAAAAAAAAAAGCAAACTAGAAAATGTTCAAAGAATCCACCAAACACAATCAAACCTAGAAATGTTCACTCGAAAATTTGATTTGAACAAGATGCATTATGATGTAGGAGAGCTTCATCCCGACAAGAAAATTGAAGAAACTATATTGGACATTTTGAAGATTCAAGCGCCTAAATTTTTCTAGCTTCTATCTTTCTTCTATGTTTTTCTAAATAATTTCTCTTGTTTTGGTCTCTTATGGCCATTTGATACTCTGTTGTTATGAACATGAAAAGAATAATAAATGTAAGTGGGAAGAAAATAATAAATTTATAAATCACATTTGATTGTAAATCAGCACATGATAATAGAAATAACGGGAAAAAATAAACAGAACAATAAAAAAGTTTAAAATCACTTTCATACTATTCCGACGAACCAAGTGTGTTCATCACATTTTGGACTAATATAGCATCACAACTTATTTGTACAGGAAGAATACCATCTTTTTCCAACGCAGATTTCTTCATATGCGTTATCTTGTACTTGTTTGATCCTCCAATTTTTATGATTTCATGCACACACGATTGAAGAGTCAAAAAATAAGGTTTACCTTTTTTGTGGGGTAGTTTTCAAAAGACTCTTCTACCGCACGAACAAGATCTTCTATGGTTTTTGGGCATTCCTTATGCTGTAACGATTGAATGGCACTAAAAAATCCAAGATCTAAAATATTTAGATCCGGAGAGTTCGGCGGTTGACACATCAAATGAATATCAAAGCCATTTCTTGATGCAGCTTCTTGGAAATCTTTATCTCCACACTCAACATGTGTTCTTGCATTATCTTGTTGAATAAATATAGTCTTTCCTCGATTTTCGCTTGGACACTTTTCATGAATAACCGGAAGAACCTTTTCAATCAAGCAAGCTTTTATATCTTCTCTTTTGATAGACGTTGATGCTTTTAATTCTAAAGTTCCAGCATCTCTATTTTTACTTCGTCTCTTAGCCGGCTGCATTGTAACAAATGGAAATATTCCAATTTTTCCAGAAAATATTTCATTCCTTCCTCATCAAACCTTGGACGAGCCATCACTGCTAGAAACATTAATTTTCCGATGTAATTCTTACTTTGACATGTGCGATGTGGGTCTTCTTCAATCGGAAGTAGATAATATTTCTCGGTCTTCTTCGTCATATAGAACCACTTTTCATCTATATGAACTATATTGTACATATCAACAAACTTGGGATTATGAGGTAGAGTATTCTTATCCAACATAGAGATGCAAAATTGTAGCCTACCTTTTACATTGGCTTCCTTCAAATGAGGCTTGATGCTATTAGTATGACGCCAAACAAATCCTTATTTTTTACGTCTAAATAATGTTGTAAGACTCACATTCATAGCCATAGACAATGACCTCAACGTTGTTCGTTTGTATAATGGAATATCAGCAACTTGAGTTGGCTCAATCGAGATTCTTTTGGCACCACAATTTCTCGATTTCCGATGAGCAACATTGACTCTTCCACTATTAGCCGTCTCTTTTGCTCGCTTCCAAATCCTTTGTACCGTGTGCATAGGCACCGAAAATTGATGAGAAACCTCTCTTGTTACATTCTTTGTCAACTTTCCATTAGTACTCCTTTCAAGTAGAGCACAGAATATCTCTTGCCTCTCCTCATTTGACAGAAATATTCTGGTTTTTTGTGAATTTGTTTCAACTTGAGATACATCTTCATGTTCTGTTAAAAAAATCAGAGTAAACATGATACACAAATTATATTTCCATAAAGTTAAGCAATTTAAACAGCAAAATTCAAACTGATTCTAGAAAAGCAAAGTCGGAACTGAAAAACTAAATCAACGAAGTATATTTTCAGACAAACAAGACGAGGAACGTGGAACAATTGACGAAGTAAATTGACCCAAAAAAACAAGTCATTAATTAAATCTATCAACTTCTTGCCCCAAAGGAACTCCACTATTACTACCATTCAGAAAAACTGAAAAAATTCTCTACCTCATCTTATCTAGATTATGTCTACAGATTGTCAACATATATAAAAAAATAATGAAGTAATCAAACACGATATGTACAACACCTGGCAATCATGTTGTAAGCTTGAAAAAAAGGATCGACACATTTTAATTTTTTAAAAGAAAACAATTAGTGTAATTAAGAAAAAATGTTACCTGATTCAACCAGAAAATTTCCATGGCCATTGTTAAAACTTTATTCTCCAGCTGGAATTTCATTTAAATAAAAAAATATCTCATTCTCATCATTTAGAACCGAAACATTCAAATCAAAACTAGTAGCCATAAAAGAGATTTAGAAACCATTTTTTATTTTGAAGCTTAAATAAGCATTGAAAACTTCACGATATTTTATTTTGGCTCCATAGTAAAATTTTGATTTTTTAGTTTAAATTGATTATGTAAAAATTGGCTCTAAAATTATTTTGTGTAAAAGTTATCTAAAAAGTAAAAACTAAACGTGTGACCTTTATCCTTCATCTTTTTCATTTTTTTCTTTTGTTATGTACTTCTCATGTTTTGGATATAATAATGTTTTATCTTTTAGAAATTGTAAAAAGTGAAAATGATTTAATCTGTGTGCTTTTAAGTAAAACAACATATATTGTGAAACAAGGGAGTATTAACATCTCTAAATCAGTCACCTAATCATTATTAACATCTCATCTCTCTCTCTTTATTTTTTTCTATGTCTCGTCTTTCTCGTGTGACAACCACTTTATCTTACTTCCTGCTATGCTATAATAACATTTCCACACGCTAATGAATGTGACATCAATTCCAATAAAAGCGCATTTGTGTTTATTTGTTTGATTTTGGCCACATTGGCTAGTTTGTTTTTAGTTTTTTTAAATGTTAAGATAATAATTAAAATGTCAACGCTTGACTTGTGATCTCCAAATACTATAGGAGTATACTTCCTCAAAAGTGGCTACATGCATGGTTGCAATTATTGCATCAATGGGTTGATATACTTTCTACCTAATGAATTTTCAGCGGAAAGAAGAAATTCACATTCCACAAAAAAGTAAATATAATTTTTGGTCCATTTATAGCTAGGTTTCGACTAGTTTTTTTCTTCTTCTTGATAATGAATTTTCAAATTAAAATGTAAGTATTGGTTACAAGGACCTTTTTGGGTTTCGATTAGTTTAGATCCGAATTCTTGTGCGCACCGTTTGTTAAGTTTATAGCAGTTAATTATAAGAATTTCTGAATTGTTTTGGTGAAACAACTAAATGCAGATAGGGTTTGAGAGATATATTGCATCACATATAAAATGGAGTTCGAATTACATAGGAATAAACAACATGACGAAACAAAGTTCGAATTTAAATAAAATCAAGCTTGATCTATACTTATCAAAGCTCTCTTATTATAAGTGAAGTTCATCATTTTCACATGGTGTACAAGTACTTGACAAGCTCATCCACGGCGTTGTACGAAGACCCTCCGCTTCTCACATAGGCTTTAAGCTTCTTTTTTAAATCAAGGGCTCTCTCCCTCATGCCCACACCTTCTTCATTCACCATCAACCTCTTCACAGCTTTCTCGACCCCTCCTCTTTCCACTTCACTTTCAAGCTGAATCCCTATTCTCCAAACATTTTCCAAATACATTGCGTTTAACTTCTGCTCACCTTGAAAAGGCTTTCAAATCATTGGAACTCCTTCCACAATGCTCTCGAGCGTCGAGTTCCATCCACAGTGGCTCCAAAACCCTCCTACTGCAGGATGTCCAAGTACTTCTATCTGTGGTGCCCACTTCACAATGCATCCTTTTTCTGAGACCATCTTAATGATTTCCTCTGGCAATGACTCGATCCATTCGGAGCCAAGTATAGAACCTGGTCTGATGACCCATAAGAAAGGTTGGTTGCTATTACACAACCCCCAAGCCATCTCCAACACTTCCTTGGTTTCCATTAGAGCTAGACTTCCCAAGCTTATATATATGGCTGACTTTGGTTTCTGCTTGTTCAACCATTCAATGCAGCTCATGTCCTCTTGCAATAAACTAGGTCCAACCGATGAAGCTGTAATGTGAAGAGGGCCTAATGGGTACACTGGGATTCCGAGTTCTTGTTGCAGCCATGACAGAGATGAGCTCTCTAAACAGCTCACCGTGTTGATGATAACAGCAGAAGCTGTTCTTTTGTTGACTTCTTCTCTTTCTTTACAGAGCTCCAAAAATCGTTCTAGTGGTCCATATTCTGAAGTTGGTAGGTCTTTGTAACTTAATGGATGCAAATTTTCCACCACCTTGTTTTGCAGCTCATGGTCTGAAAAGAGAAAAAACAATATTTTTCAATCAAAAGTAAGAGATGCAGAATGGATAAGAAGCTAGTTTTCAGTACCTTCCATGTCGATCAAGAACTTCTTGGGATTGAGTTTGCTTAAAAGACAGCAGGAAACTCTATGTGTAGCACTTGTAGTGTTGAAGATGATACTTGGAAGCTTCAACTCCCTAGCTACAGCTCCACAAAAGTACATGAGATCGTCGTAGATTATACAAGCAATATCATTGCCTTGTTGTACCATCAACTGACTTATACAGTCCTTGAAGCTTGGCTTGCTGGTTTTGTTGAGCTTTATGAGAAACTCGACTGGTCCGAGTCTCTCGAATTCAGACTCTGGTAAGCTCTCTGGTATGGTGACAAATTGAAAACCAGGGAAGCTTTGAGTAGAAGAGCTTACTTGGTTAAACTGTCCCTGAGCTACTGTAATGGAGAAGCCCCTCAAATGAATGGCTTTCCCGAGTTGCATCATTGGAGTAACATGACCTTGTGTTGGAATTGGAACTAACACTATCCTTCTCTTCATTGCACTTTTCTCCATTTCTTGATTCTTCTCTTTGTTTCTTCTTTTTATTCTTCTTCTCTCTCACTGTCTCTCCATATATAGACATCTCTTTATCTATCTCGATGCAGAAGATCTCTAAATAATTGACCCAACAATTATTAAAATCCCATCTCTCTCTCACTCAATATGCAGAAGTCAGAAGATCTCTAGATCAGTGAGACAGTGACCTAATTAATTATTATAATACCATTCTTACTATTAAGTGTTCCTCATTAATTTGCCAAATATTGCTCGTTTTAAGCAATAAACTTTCCATTGTATTTGAGAGCCACGCTAGTGAAGTATGTGACATTCCACAAAAAGGCCAATGGTTTTTTTGTTTCTCTTTCTCTGGCTCACATAGAGTTTTGGTTTTAGCCAAATGAGGATTAATGCTCTCTTTTGGAAATTAGATAATAAATAACTAAACTGTCAAAAATATATTTGTCTCCTTTAATTTTGTTTGTTGTATTTGTAAGACATCATCACACGTACACTTTAGATTAATTTGCTCTGACGATGAAGGCACCTATATATTTCGTTTCTTGGCAAAGAAGATCTTGATACATGCAACATCAATAATTATTGAATTTAAAAGAATAAAAGTAATAGCCATTGTCACCCGGCGTGGTTTCATGCTGTCAAGATGAAATTGGTAAACCAATAAGTATTTTTAGTTGGTATACAATGACATATTGTTAGCACATATGTACAATAACTGTCATATTATATGTTTGCATGTATGACAGTTAAGTGTTCCTCGTGTTCTTCCTGTTGGAGAGCCACACACTCTAATGAACTTTCAATGGAAGGATGAAAGTGACATTCCAACAAAAGTGTGGTCTTGACATATTATTTTCCCAAGTTTGTAATCTGTCTTCCTTTGCTATAAGTTAGTGGTTATAATCACATAGCCATATTAGCAGCCCCCCGGGGCGGACCCATGTATAATAGAGTGGGGTCAGCTGACCCCACAAAAAAAAAAATTTGTGTATAAAATTTTTTTTTTTTTTTGTTGAAAATTAACTTTGAACCCATGAAACTTTAGGTTTTTTAGCCTATTTACTTTTTGAACCCATTAACTTACTTTAAAAAAAAATCTAACAATTGCAAAACCCAAAGCCGAAAAAATGGGTAAAAAAACCCTCACCTTTTCCAAAAATATTAAAAAAACCCTCATTTTTTTTGTGGGTTTTTAAACCCTCACCTTTTAATAAATGGTGAAATAAACCCTAGCTATTACAAAAAAATAAGTACATCATTATATTAAATTATAAATAAATAAATAAAATTTGGGTTATTAAAAATTTTTCTAAATTTGAGTTTGTGATTTATTTTGAAGGCAAAAGCAATATTAACATATCTTATGTACAAGTATATTTTTATTTAAAAAATGGAAAAGAAAAAGTAAATGACAATTATTTTAAAACAAATAAAAATTACAAAAAATATGAACAGAAAATTATCGGAATGGTCATTTACTAATAAAAAAAGAGTGATATAAATGTTAAGAGAAATAACTGCTGTTTTAAAAAAAGACCATGACCAGCAAAAGAAATAATAAAATATATTATGTACATATCTATTCGCAGTTGAAAAATAAAAAAATAAAAAGAAATAAAAATCAAGAAAAGTTTAGAAAGTTTGAAAATAAATAAAAATTAAAAATATTTATTGTATTTGTTATTTGTAAATTTTAAGAACCAAGCAAACGACATAGATTCAGAGAAAATCTTACCTATGTAAATAGATTTAAATTAAAAAAATAGTTTGGTGTAGAAGTTTATGTACTTTTATAATAATAAAAATAATTTTGTTTGTTTTCATGTTAATAATTTTGTGTGACAAAACCAAATAAACATTTATTAATATAAATTCATATTCGGTTCAACATTTATTAACATATTCATATGATTTTATTTTTTCAAATTTGTATTTTTTAATATGATTAACATATTTTTAACTTCTACAAAATTAAGATTTATTTAAAATATAACTTAAATATTTTAAAAAGCGACTAATATTAACTACTTTTAGTTAGTTATTCGAAAAGAAAAATTCGAACAAATTCAAATCAAAACACGGAATGTGCTAATCTATAATAATATTTTTGTTAAAAAAACTCAATTTTGAGAAAAATAAATCACAAACTCAAATTTAGAAAATTTTTTAATAACCCAAATTTTATTTATTTATTTCTAATTTAATATAATGATGTACTTATTTTTTTGTAATAGCTAGGGTTTATTTCACCATTTATTAAAAGGTGAAGGTTTAAAAACCCACAAAAAAGATGAGGGTTTTTTTTATGTTTTTGGAAAAGGTGAGAGTTTTTTTATCTATTTTGTTTTTGACCCCGGTAAAAAAATTTCTGGGTCCGCCACTGGCAGCCCCGGCGGAAAGGGCAGCTCCATGAACATTGGCATAGGACCCCTATTTTTGTGGGACCCACTTTTAAGTGCTTTTTTTTTAATATTAGAAATATTTTTAGAATAAAATTTAATGTATATTCTATAAAATAAAAATAAAAATATATTTATACATAGCTAAAATACTTTTGTGTATTTCAATAATAGAAAATAATTAAAATGTTTTTAAAATTTCTTTAAATTAAGATGAATATTAATAAATTAATAAATTAATAAATAAAATAAAAATATAATAAAATACTAATGTTTAATATTATACAACCCTATTTTTTGTTTTGCCTAAAGGTCCCACCATCTCAGAAAGGGTCCTGCATATTAGGTATTGACATCTAACTGCAACCCAGTTTATAGTTATATCGTCAGGTCTTTATACTCTGATTTGTCTGAGTTTTTCTTTTCCTAGGTGACCTCCATTTGATTGAAAGCATTGATGCTTCTTCTGAGAACCGTTGACTATGCCTCTCTGCTAATGTTAGGTTCTGAGAGGGATTCAAATTTTTCTTTACATATCAGCAAAGCAATTGTAATGATAACATGATCTTCTAGTCTCGTGAAGACCTGCGTGTGTACGATTGTGAACAGAGTCTGGTAAAATTTGGGGCCATACAAAAAAAAAATTTGGGACCCCTAATTGTGAAAAAAAAATTTGGGATTCCTATTTGTAAAAAAAAAAAAAAAAAAAAATTGGGCCTAATTTTGCCCCGAAAATTTGAGGCCCAATACCCATGTTTTTTGGGTATATGTCAAGGGCCGGCCCTGACATTGAATCTCCTTGTCGTGGTTAAAATTTGCAAGTGGTGTGTTACAGTATAAGTGAAGGAGTCAGAGGCTTTATTAATAAGGGAGAAAGCGAATACTCTTGAAGAAACAGAAGGTTTAGAAGATGAGGTGAAAACTGTTCAGATGTTGACATGTGGACGATTCAGATTAGAAGAAGCTGGTACTGTGTTCATAAGAGTGAAGAAACGTTATTGTGTTTGTTATGTGAAATTTGAGTTTTAATCTTCTTTTTCGTCTTCATCGTGTTAATCTTGTAATACGAATTCTGGTAATGTGTTCATCGATTTTGGTTGTTTCTCAATTGTAATTGGTACGGCTGGGGTGAGCAATCAAATTGTTGTTTTCATTAACGGCGATTTGAGTTTATCAATTGATTGAGTTTGAATTTTCGATATTAAAGGTATCAGAGCTAGACGATCTTCGGTAACAATGGCGGAAACGAGATCAAAGACGACGTCAAGAGTTAACGGTGAATCGTGAGGAAGGATCGAGCAAGTTTTATCACGTACAGAAGCATTGGAGAAGCGTGTCGAGGATCAAAACAAGAAGATCAAAGGTAATATGAAGATATTTTTGAAGCGATCCGTTTGATTTCAACTAACAAGGATGCATCTGGTGATGAAGCAAATCAACAAAGTCATGGAGTGTTGAATCATGAGGTAATTGGAGAAAATTTGGATCAAACTAGAAATAATCAGAATCAAGAGAGAAATCATCATCAGAATTACTCGGGATTAACAAGATTGGAGAAGGTTGATTTCCCAAGATTTAATGGAGATGGTATCAAATAATGGTTGTTCAAAATGGAACAATTCTTTGCGATTGATGGTACACCTGCAGATTTTAAAGTGAAAATGGCAGCGATTCATTTTGACAGTCATGCTTTCACATGACATCATTCGATGGTTCAATCTGCAAATGGAGGAGGGATATTGTTTGATTGGACTTACTACAAAGGTTTGTTAAAGGAAAGAATTGAAGATGAATGTGATGATCCAATAGCAGAACTGAAACGTTTACACGAGACATGGAATCGTGGATTATCATGAGAAGTTTGAGATTATTAAGACAAGATTGAATCTTTCTGAAGATTATTTGGTCAGCAACTACTTGGCAGGGTTGAGAAATGATACACAAATGCATACACGTATGTTTAGACCTCAAACAGTTAGACATTGTTTGGTATTGGGAAGGTTGTATGAGAAAGCTCATCCAAGAAGGAATGGGAGCAATACATGGGTGAACAACAAAACTATTCCATAGGTGAATCAGAACAAAGGAATATTGCAGTATAAGAAAGAAGCAGAGCTTAAGCCCACTTATCCAACGGCATCTAACAACAAAAATCTGGGAACTCAACCAAGAAATTTTTTGTCCAATGAAGAGATGAGTGAAAGAAGAGCCAAAGGCTTATGTTACTTTTGTGATGAAAAATATACCCCTGGCCATTATGTGAAGCATAAGAAAACTCAACTATTTTCAATAGAAGTAGATGAAAAACATGAGGAGTTTGAGGATTGTATGAAAACAGATGAAGAACTGGAAGACGAAGTCAGATGGAGAATATCCGTAAATGCAGTACAAGGCATTTCTACATATCGAACAATGAAATTAAAAGGTTGTGCGGAAAGAAAGTAATCTTCATATTGATAGATTCTGGTTCTACACACAATTTTATAGATACGGACATTGCAGACAAGATTGGTTGTGTGTCAAAGAGGTCTAAGATTGAAGTGGAAGTAGCAGATGGAAGGAAACTTAGAGTGAGTGGGAAAGTGGACCAGTTTAAATGGCAAATTCACACAGCTACATTTACAGGTGGGTTTTTTATTAATTCCTTTTAGGTGGATGTGATATGGTGTTGGGTTGTCAATGGTTAGAAAATGTTACTTAGTTTAACATATGAAAAGCAGAAGGTATTGTTCCATGGTTTAGAACAAAGATGAATCCGAGAAGTGAAGGCAAGTAAGATCAGTAAGAAACATAACGATCAAGTTCAAATCTCTATGATATGCGTGAGAGAACAAACTGAAGAAAGTCATGTTAAACTATGCACTATAGAAGCAGAAAAAGACAGTAAGGAGATTAATCCGGAATTGGAGCAAATGGTGGTTAGATATGAGGATATATTTGCAGAACTAACTTCTTTACCACCATTCAGGGATGGTCACAACCATAAAATACCATTGAAAGAAGGGTATGATCCTATAAACCAACGTCCCTATAGATATGCAGTGTATCAGACGAATGAAATAGACAAAATGGTCGAAGAAATGTTGAAAAGTGGTACTATACAGGACTGTTCAAGCCTTTATGTATCTCCTGTTGTATTAGTTAAGAAGAAAGATGGTACACGGATGTTGTGTGTTGACTATCGAGGTTTGAATGGTTTAACTGTGAAGGACATGTTTCCTATACCTTTGATAGAGGATCTAATTGATGAATTGGGTGGTTCTAAGATATATTCTAAGATAGATCTGCGGGCAGGTTATCATCAAGTTATAATGGAACCCCAAGACATACATAAAACGGTATTCAAAACTCCTAGTGGACATTTCGAATACTTGGTAATGCCCTTTGGTCTTACAGCACCTGCTACATTCCAAGGATTGATTAACGCAGTTTTCAAAAAGTTTCTACGTAAGTTTGTTTTGATATTTTTCGATGATATTTTGTTTTACAATGCAACGTTGGCTGAACATATAGAACACATACAAATGGTATTCGAAGTGATGAGACAGAACAAGTTGTTTGCCAAAAGAAGCAAATGTGTTTTTGCAACTAAGAAAGTTGAGTATCTGGGACATTATATTGAAGAAAAAGGTATATCTACAGATACAAACAAAATAAAGGCAGTCAAAGAATGGAACAAACCAAGGAATTTAAAACAGTTGAGGGGTTCCTTGGGTTTGGCTGGTTATTACAGAAGGTTTATGAAGAACTTTGGTACAATAGCAAGACCATTGACTGCATTGACTAAAAGAAATGCGTTTGAATGGTCTGATGAAGCACAAGAACCTTTCCAAACTTTGAAGAAGGGACTGTGTGAAGCTCCAGTTCTCGCTTTACCACGATTTGATCAACCATTTGTAGTTGAAACCGATGCTTGTACGCATGGTATTGGTGCTGTTTTGATGTAGAATGGACACCCTTTGGCATATATCTGTAGACACTTGAAAGGAAAATAACTAAATTTATCGATATATGAAAAGGAATTATTGGTTGTGGTATTTGCGGTGCAAAAATGGAGGCATTACTTACTTCCTAATCATTTCGTCATAAAGACAAACAAAAGGAGTCTTAAGTATTTGTTAGAGCAGAAGTTGAATACACCAATACAACAACAATGGCTTCCTAAACTGATGGAGTTTAGTTACGAGATACAGTATAGACAAGGAAAAGATAATGTAGCTGCAGATGCATTATCAAGAGTTGAAGGTGCAGAGATTTTACATATGGCAATGTCTGTATTGGAATGTGATTTCATGAAGAAGATATAAAGAAACTATGATGGTGATGCAGGGTTAAAAGAAATCATTGAAGAATTGAAGAAGAAACCAAATTCAAAGAAGCATTACTCTTGGATTCAAAACGTGTTGAGAAGGAAAAGTAAGATAGTTGTACCTATGAATACAGAGTTGAAGGATAAAATTTTGTAGTGGCTACATTGCTCAGGTAGTGGTGGACACTCAGGGAGAGATGTAACTCGTCAAAGAGTTAAAGGATTATTTTATTAGAAAGGAATGATTAAGGATATACAGAGTTATATCAGAAGTTGAAATGTGTGTCAACAATGCAAATACGAAACAGTCGCTTCTTCAGGATTATTACAACCTTTACCTATCCCGAAAACTATTTGGTCAAACATTTCTATGGATTTCATAGACGGATTATCATCTTCGTTTGGGAAAACAATGATCTTTGTTGTGGTGGATCGTCTGAGTAAAGCGGCTCATTTCATGTCGTTGTCTCATCCTTATACTGTCGTTTTAGTGGCACAAGTTTTCTTGGATAACATATATAAACTACATGGATGTCCTCAGACGATAGTAAGTGATCGTGACACAGTTTTCTTGAGTGAATTTTGGAGGGAGTTGTTTACATTGCAGGGAGTGTCACTTAACTTTTCTAGTGCATACCATCCACGAAGTGATGGTCAAACTGAAGTAGTGAATCGTGGTCTCGAGACTTATCTTCGGTGTATGTGTAGACATCTATGGAGCAAGATGATGCCATTGGCAGAGTGGTGGTATAATACAAACTTTCATACGGCCATTCAGATGACACCTTATGAGGTTGTTTATGGTCAACCACCACCGGTTCACTTACCATATTTTCCTGGAGAAAGTAAAGTTGCAGTAGTGGCTCAGTCATTACAAAATAGAGAGAATATGCTCATGATTTTGAAGTTTCATCTCTTGAGGGCTCAACATATAATGAAGCAGTTGGCTGATTAACATAGGACAGAGCAAAATTTTGATATAGGAGATTACGTATTTGTGAAGCTACAAGCTTATCGCCATTAATCGGTAGTGATGAAGTCTAATCAAAAGCTCAGTCCGAAATACTATGGCCCGTACAAGATCATTGATACATGTGGCGAAGTAGCTTACAAGCTGGAACTGCCTTCAGGCTCTGCGATACATCCAATATTTCATGTTTCTCAACTGAAGGTACTAGTGGGAGATGTACATACAACGACACAACTTCCAAGTGTGCTGCTTGACGTTTTGCAAAAGGAACCTGAACGAGTAATTCAAAGGAAAATGGTTCAGAGGCAAGGACGTGCAGCTACTATGGTATTGATTAGATTGACAAATGAATCTGTAGAAGAAACAACCTGGGAATATTTGTTTCAAATCAAGAAGAAGTATCCGTTGTTTGAACCTTGAGGTCAAGTTTCTCCGAGGAGGGAAGATTTGTTACAGTATAAGTGAAGCAGAGTAAAGACTCCGAAAGAGTCAGAGGCTTTATTAATAAGGGAGAAAACGAATACTCTTGAAGAAACAGAAGGTTTAGAAGATGAGGTGAAAACTGTTCAGATGTCAACACGTGGACGGTTCAGATTAGAAGAAGCTGGAGTTGTTAGATCGTTATAAGAGTGAAGAAACGTCATTGTGTTTGTTATGTGAAATTTGAGTTTGTATCTTCTTCGTCTTCATCGTGTTAATCTTGTAATACGAATTCTGGTACTGTGTTCATCGTTTCTGGTTGTTTCTCAATTATAATTGGAATGGCTGTGGTGAGCAATCGAATTGTTGTTTTCATAAACGGCGATTTGAGTTTATCAATTGATTGAGTATGAATTTTCGATATTATGGTGTGTACAAATGCACTGATTTTCAAATCCATGAGTAAAACATTTGTCCAAAACCTTCAAAACGTCTATGATAATATTTCAATCGTATGTCTTTGGATAAAGACATAAATCTTAAGGGTTCTCATTCTCCATCAGTTAAATACAAACTCCCATTTGTAGACCCAAGACCTAACTCACTGTCCGATCTCGGTGACATCACGCCTTCCTTGCGTCTAGTAATGGAGATCCCTTGGTGAGGCATTCAATATAGACAGTTGGTTTCGATGAGTTCAACCTTTTGTGGAAGAGTGAGGTATGATGGAAGACTGCTTCATGGCTGAGTATCGAAATTTGAAAGCTTCAGACTTTTGAACAGATACCTCATTTTGATGGAAAATCCAATTTTTTTGTTGGTAGTAATTTATCCGACTGCCTCAAACAAACCCATAAATGCTCGCAGTCGATCTGGAATCATTAGCTTTGTTGGTCCTTGTGTCAGGGTCATCACTTCCAGGTTCATCAAACTAGGCATGGCCTCTTCTTCGATCTGTAACACATCTAATCTTACCATGAACAATTTAAGCATCCTCAGCCGACCAAAACCTTGTGCGCTGATGCTTATCTTGGCTCCCAAGCAATCACAATCTTTCAAGACCAGATCTTCTAGTCTCGGAAACTTTTGTAAAGCAGGCATTGGATTTCCTCGAGCTTTGTTCCCATAAGTGTCAGAGACTCAAGACTTGGAAATATGACATCCATGTGGAACCGAACTGCTTCTTTAGCATTAAGGCACGAAGATTTTTTAGTTTAGAGAAAGAAGCCAAGTCCAAAGGAACTCTTATCCGATCCACTTCATTTGGGTGGATCAGTAAATACCCGGAGTCATAGATTTCCAAGTCCCAAAAATTTATGAGAAACTCATGTTTCAGTTTGCTCCAGCTGTAGGAGGAGATAGACCTCAAAGTATGAAGATTCACTGCATCGCCTATTATCAATTCCCCAATGAATCTTCCATGAGGTGCCTTAGAGATGTGAGCTTACATAGATCGGTCGTTCCCTCAAACCGGTTGCCCAATGCATCTACTGTTTGTAGAAACTATAAGTTGGAGATGAAAGTTGGTAAATTTTCAAACCATTATTAGCGATCCCAAGGTACCTCAAGTGGATCAAACCTCCGATCACATCTGGTAAACTTAAGGGGATATATCCTTTACAAATAAAAAGAAGTCCTCCAAGATTAAGCACTCGAAGTAGCTTCAGTTTTAAGGTAAAGGTTTCAAAAAACCTCCTCAACATTGTCTTATGCTCTCCAAAGAACAAGAAAGATCGCACCTGTTTGTTCAGACGTCTATCGCACAAGTTGTCGCTCAGAAGATGAACCACTTCCCTCCTGCAGCTAGTAGAAGAATGATGCTCGTTATAAAAATTTACAAAGTTGAGCTCTTTTGCTTTCTTGATTTCTACAACCCTCAGAAGATCATGGATTCTACAAGACATCACCTTTCCTCTTTATATTCTTTCAACTTTCACTAAGCTTATATCTATCAGCTCTTCGATGTAATACCGAGCCACATCTTCCATCATCATCTCTTCACCGTCTGGTATAAACCCTTCAGCCACAAGTAAGTGTATCAACTTCTCTACATCGAGCTCATAGTCCTCTAGAAAAACGCTAAGGTAAAGAAAACATATTTTCAAATCATGTTGCAGCTCCTTGAAGCTTAGATCAAACACAATGGAATGTGAATTGAGTTATCCTTTAGGCGTCACCATAAATTGGCACACACATCCTTCCACTCATTTGGTCTCTTCCTCGACAAAATCCTAGCAAGAATGACTATAGCAAGCGGTAATCCACCGCATTTTTGAACCATTTCTTTTCCAATTCTTTGCAGATCCTTGTCAACCCATTGCATATTCATGAAGGCTTTATGTCACTACAAGAAATGTGGGTATTAATAGCGGCTGTTAAATGCTATGATTCAACTACCATAGCGTTTCCTAAAACGCTCTGACAGTGCCCATCATTATAGGTTGGGTACTTTAGATAGCGGACTTGACGTACGCTATAGTTAATTGAAGAACGATAGCGTTCTTTTCTCTGCAATTGTTAATATTTATAATAGCGTTTTATAATTGTTATTAAAACTCATTAATAATAGCGTTTTATATTTTCTTTTCTATAGCATTGGATTTGTATTATAATTGGATTGTACTTATAACAGTTTATCTTACATAGATAGCAAATTTTTTGTGTTATTAATTTATTTTATAATTACCCAAAAATTAATAAATAGAAGTTGCCGTATAATATAAATTTATATTTATATTAATTTATGTGAAACTATTTAGTTTTTTTTACAAACAAAAGAAGTTGCCGTATGTAAAAATACACAATTTGGGCTTATTGTAATCAACTGTATTTTGATTATCTAAGAGACAATTAGGCTTTTACAAACAAACAAAAATTAACGAGAAAAAAGAAAAAGAAAACTACTCTTCTGAAACTGTTCTCTCGTCGGTGTTGATTTTGTAGAATTTGAACTTCCCAGCGAAATCCTTGGCCAGTTGGTCAACAATGGGGTGAATCATACGGCAAGGTCCACACCATGGTGCCCAGAATTCGACCAAAACTGGGACATCTGATTCGAGAACCTGTGTTTGCCATTCTGAATCCGACAGGTTTGGTACTGCACCATCAAACAAGCACGTTAGACATATACCTCTCTCAATAGTTAATGAATGATGCAAATCAATCAGAGAGAGAGAGTGAGAACACTGTTTTGTGAAATAGTACATAGTGCACATCAATGCCAAGACTCGGGTTCTGTCTTGAGCTATATTAAACCATATGCTAAAAGGAACTAATCAAGATTCTTATCAGAACATTGCTTTCGATTTGTATAATTGAATCATGTGATTCGTTAATTCTAGCACGTACGATATATACTCCAAGCAATTTGAGAGATGAAGAAGTTAAAACCTCAAACGAGAATGACCAAAATATGTTTAAGGTACAGATCTATTTTCAGAATCCAATCCCTATGAATCCTAGTTTCAAAGAACTGATTCAGAGGATATATAATATATAACAGAATCGAAGCAATTTGATAGACGACAGCGTTGAAAAACTATCATCCAGCTGATATTACGAGTTGTAAAGTTAAATAATCAAATGATATATAGTTTACTAAGAATCCAAATAAAGTTAAAGCTGTATGTATACCTTCGACAGCGGCAGTGGTGTCCTGAGCTTCGCAGACTATTCTTCCACCGCAACCGAATTTGGATCTACGATTCGCTCACAGACTCGCCGACTGAGTTTTGATTAGCTGGCAATTGGAGAGTTTGGAGATAAAGAGAGAGAAGGAATCAGAGATTAGAGATAGAGAGAGAGAAGGAATCAGAGAGAAGAGATGTGAGATGTGAGATGTGAGATGAGGAAGACAATACAAGCACGAGAAGTTAGAGAGGAAAGTTATTGTGTCCGTTGATTTTAATCTTATCAACGGTGGATATTAAAAGTACTGCAATCCTTACCTCTATGGGTTAACCAATGAAAAGTCTGTTTTTTTATTTGCATTATTTATTTATTTTGTTAGTTAGTAGATTAATTTTGTAATACTGTGGTAAATTAATGGAATGTAATTATTTATCCTAAAACAATTTACAAATAATTTATGACATATCTCACTTATAATCAATTTTTTATTTATTTTATGAAATAATATTTTTTGTATTTTCTTTTTTATAATAATAGATTTTTATACCCTAAATAAAACGATTTTTAATATGTTTTATTTACATTTAATTTGGAAATATTTTATATCAATGAGGTTATGATAAATTATTTATATGTAATTTTGGAGTTTACAAAAAATTTAAAAACAAAAACTATATAGCAATTGTTGTGTGACACTAAACTATAAATGAAACACTTAGTAAACTTATCATTAGTTTGTAGGGTTTGTAAGCTTTTAATCATTTTGCAATAATTTTGCAATCATTGAATATTTTTTTCCAATCATTTTCATTTGTCAATTAAGAACATAACCTTAACCCTAAACTATAAATCAACATAACCTAAAGTATATGACAATGCCCTAAACCCTAAATGAAGAATTAACTCTTATTTTAATTATATCTCTAAAACAGAATAGATTTAGATTATGTTATCCGTATTAGACAAAAATTCGTTGTGTATTCCATTGTAAATTGAAAAATTACAAAAAATTATATCCAATACCCTAAACCCTATACACTAAATCAAACCCTAAACTATATACACTAAATCAAACCGTAAACCCTATACACTAAAAAAGGAAATGATTTATAAAATTAAAACCATGAAAATTATAGTTGTTACAAAACATTCGATACTTAGAATGATACTTAGAATATTATTGCACACATGCATGCAATCACAACACTAGTTTAAATTATTTTATTTTTTTGGTGAACACTAGTTTAAAAGTTTACACATATCACGATAATAAATATGCCTCTGTGGTTCCACTTCCTCTTTGTTCCTTCAGTCCTTAGTATTTTTACAAGTTTTTTTGTTCTGAATCTCGTATCTAATTTTCTTTTTTGGTGGCAATTCATTCTATCAAAAAGTTGTCAAATTTCTTGTGATCGCCTCGTCTCTCCGTAGCAGTTCTTGGATCCGAAGACGATGATGCCGCCCAGTCACTCGGGCTGATCAATCACAAAAACATATACAAGTGATATTAGTACATTCTCTTCAATCAGAAGCAAGCATCCAAGAGACAGCAACAGCAGAGAGCAGCAAGACTGCAACGGGAACAAGAACCAACACATTATGTCAATGAGAGAAAATACTAGCACTTTGAAAGATTTGTGAACAAAAAACCAAACATTCCATAAGGCGATCTTACAATAAAGGTTAAGCATGCAGCTTTGCTTCCAACAGACAAACCTTTCCTTGTGAATTGCAAAGGCCCAAGCTTCAGAAACATGTAACCGCTCAAAGACATGGGAAGATCAGGCAAGCTTGTGATTGCAGATGGTGGGGTTCTTGATTGAAGCATTGATGGTGCACCATCTGAACCTAACCCCAAAGTTATGAAGAGGATTCCAGAAAGAGTGACACTCTTCCCAATTGATCCTGATATGAAGAAAATTTGGAAACTCATTGGAGAAGATAGATCACAAGACATAAACCAGGGCAAGGAGAGATAAGAGAAACATGTAATTACAAGAAGTTAGCAACTACATACACATGAAAATTTTACATGTTACATCTACCACATCTTATTCCACCAAATGAAATCTTTTTACCCATCATTGACTAACTAACCTTTGAAAGAATAAAATCACCAAACCAATGGTTACAATCTACATAATTTGTATGAACTGAGGCTATAAATACCTACACATTGAAGTCAATTTATTAAGAAAGTCCATCAATACGTGTCTCTGCATTACATGAAATTGTCTTCAATATCAGAATCATACTTAATAATTCGATTAATCTAACCAAATTTCTTTCAAACCAGAATTCGATTAATCTAACCAAATTTCTTTCAAACCCATCATCTTAAAGCCCTAGAGCTCAATGAAAAGGACATATACAGAACACAGAAAATGAAGACAACAACATCTCAACCTGTGTCTATATCAAACAAAGACAACAACATATCAACATATGAAATCTGAAATCGAGTATCACAAACTAATAATTTACCTGCCAAATTTCGGACTACTTAGTTGAATGCTTAGAAGACTAATACTTGTGCACGTCTATTTCAGAATTCAAGCTTTAGGACCGATAGCTCCCTGCAAAATTGGAAAATCGATTACACTCAGAGAACGAAAAATTCTCTTATACAATAAATCGCTTATACTTAGAGAAACAATTAACCCTAAATCGAAAACCCAAACTGAAACTAAAACCCTAACAATTTCCAATTTGAAAACTAAAACCCAAATTGAAACCAAATATGGCCCCAAAATCCTTCGAAGAAGAACAACGCGAAAGACACCAGGAATCCAGAGGATGCGAAGAAGAATAAGAAGAGCGAAGAGGCATGTATTACTCTCAACGATCCTTATTCAGTCACACTAACTCCGCCTCAAGCGTTGCAAGAGCTGAAACGAAGCAAGACTGAGGTGAACAAAGGGTTTTCTCACGTTTCCCGGCCGATTATTCCCATGAGGAGAATTCGAGAGCGAGAGTAAGAAATTCGAAAGTGACAAAGACGAGAACTGAGTCTCTTTGAGACAAGTGTGAGATTAGGTTTGGACTTCGAGAAATTTTGGGAGCCAATTTTTTTAATTTTTTCCTTTGGAGGCGGGCTCCTAAAAAAATTAACGCGCTCACCATGGCATAGTTTTTTAATTGTGATATGTGCAATTAAATAGCATGCTATAATACAATAGAGCCAAAAAACAATTAGCGCGTTCATTTTTTTTTAACCAACAAATCGATAGCGTTTACAATTTTATAAACGCTATATAAAAGTCAAAGTTAAATCAAACATAGCACAACGGCATAAAACGCTATCTTCTTATGCTATTAATACTCAATATTCTTGTAGGGTGTTCAAACAAATTCCAGCTTTCTTCAAAAGTCAAGAACCTTAATTTATGTGCATAGACTCTCCAATCCACGCCTTCAGCCATGGTTGTGATACGCGTAGTGATGATGTCTCTACTTCCTCCATGGTTGTAGGGTAACACTCTCTTCAAGCTCTCCCATGCTTCTCGCTCCCATATATCATCTACCATCACCAAATATTTTTTTCCCTCTAAAAGACTGTAAAGGTAAACTTCTAACTCCTCCTCCTCAAACATCATGATCTTTTCAATTTCTTCTGCAGAAACTACTCCCAAAGATCTTATGATTCTCATAAGCATATCTCTTGTTTTATATTCTTGAGAAACAGAAGTCCACACACGACAATCAAATCTACTCTTCACTTTCTCCGAGTTGTAGATTTTCCTAGCAAGTGCAGTTTTTCCAAGACCTCCCATACCGAATATGAAGATCATATATCTCTTGTTCTCCGTATCATCAAGAAGCTTTTCCAAAAGAATCTTAGCATCATCTTCCAAACCTACTACAAGCTCTTCTTGAACGACAGATCTAGCACGTCGAAGCTCCCTTACCCTTAAAATTGAAGTGTTCTCTCCCCTGTGAGCTTTTGAGAAAAGGCATTCCGTGCAGAAGTAGGGTGTTATGTAATCTCGGGTACTATTCATCCTGAGACCCGAGATTACTATTCATCCTGTGAGTCTTCGTCTTTATGTTCCAGCAATGTCACTATTCATGTTGTAAACTGCGTTTCACTATTGCTGCAGTTTATTACTATTGCTGCTGCTTTTCACTATTGTTGCAGTTTTTCATTTAGGGCTTCCTCCTTCATCTATAAAAGGAGGAAACCTCTTCCTTTGTAACCTAATCACTATTTGAGCCTCTTATGGCTGAGAAAGCTGCCGCCTCCTTTCTTCATTCTTGCTGAATCTCTTCTTCAAATCTCTATCTCTATTCCGCATAAATCTCTTAATTCAATATGATATCAGAGCAATTTTACTGATTCTTGGTTCTTATTCAATCATCTCTAGCTATTCTCTTAATCTCTTTTCACGCCACAGACTTTCTTCTCTCACGGCAAAGCTGTCAATCTCTCACGGCACAGCCACTCATGTCACAGCTCTCAGTCTCTGTCCCTTCTCTGTCCCTTCTCTGTCCCGTTTAATCTCCATTGTGACTTTACAGATCTACATATCCCTTCTGGTTTCTACAGATTTTGGAGGTACTGTAGCAACAGTGACACCAACAGAACTTGTGATTTCTCAACGAAGTCTCGTTGGTTGCTTGGGAAGTTAGGATCAATCTGGAAATTTGTTCGTGCGTTGGCTATAAAGCAACGCTGAAGCATGGATTCTTCAAAATCTGTTCCTATACCAGTTACTCTCAAAGGTGTGAACTACCTACTCTGGGCAAGAACCACCAAGACAAATCTGTGTGGTCGTGGTCTTTGGAATCACATTGAAACCCAAGATAAGAAAGCTATCACGGATGAAGATGGAAAAGAGATCAGTGGAGATCCAAGTTCTGAAGATGGCAAATGGTTTCAAGAAGATCAGGGGGTTCTTGGACTACTTCAAAACTCACTTGAAGCCGCAATCCTTGAAGCTTATTCTTATTGTGAGATAGCAAATGAGCTGTAGGATACATTAAAGAATGTCTATGGAAATGTCTCCAATCTTACCCGAGTGTTTGAAGTCAAGAAAGCTATCAACAATCCCAGTCAAGAAGATCTTGACTTCACAAAACACTTTGGAAAATTCAGATCACTGTGGTCTGAACTCGAGATGCTTAGACCTTTCTCGGTGGATCCAATAGCTCTCAAAGAAAGGGTTGAACAAGATAGGGTCTTCGATCTTCTTCTCACATTGACCCTGGCTTACAATGATCTCATCAAGCACATCCTTAAAGCTGAGAAGTTACCAAGCTTAGATGAGGTGTGCTCTCAAATCCAACGTGAACAAGGCTTAGTAGGTCTCTTCAGTGACAAAGGGGAAATGATCAAGGCACACAAAGTTTCTTTCAAGTATGAAGATAGGAAGATTGTTGTGTGTGATCACTCAAGAAGAGAGGCCATATCAAGGATAAATGTTTGATACTACATCCACATCTTAAGCCAGCAAAGTTCAAGGTGCAAGCGAACTACTCTCAAGAAGCCTCAACTGAGAAAGCTCAAGCTGGACCATCTAGACAAGGAGATGAACTGGCGATGGTTGCTTACTACAATGATGTTGTTAGGAAGTCGGACCTTGAAGCTCTTATCAAGTCCATTACTGCCCTTACCAATAAAAAATCTGGTATCACTCACTTTGCCTCTTTACCTAAATCACAAAATAAAACATTGATTATTGATTTTGGGGCTTCTCATTATATGATTAGTAACCCTAACCTCATTAATAATGTTAAATCTATTAATGGAAATGTGATAATTGCAAATGGTGATAAGATTCCCATAAGAGGAATAGGAGATTTAAAACTTTGTGATAAGAACTCTAAAGTGTTCTTCATGCCCGAATTCACCTCTAGTCTTGTCTCAATAAAAAGTGCTACAAATGATCTTAATTGCTATGCTATATTTGGTCATAATAGCTTTCATTTTCAGGATATTGAGAGTGGAAAAGTTATGGGAGAAGGAAATACTAACGGTGACTTATATGTTTTTGAGGATTCTTTTTTCTAAAAAGAAGCTTCCACACGAGCTGGGGTCGGTCTTGTATGTAATGGAAACTTTCTAGCAAAATTGGCAATTTTCCTTTTTGCTCTCGGATCGGGTGTATTGGTCAACACAGAAGTCATGTTGACCAACACGGTTGACTGCAGAGACACCAACTTCGATTCCTCAGCTACATTGCTCCAAAAATGCTCTGAAACGTCCAAGTTGTCCCAAAACATGTATAGACCTGTAAAAGACTAGATATAGACTCGAAAGACACATAAGAGACTTGATTATATACATATATCATGACATAAAACCGGTAAAAACCATGATATATCAACTCCCCCAGACTGAGCTTTTGCTTGCCCTCAAGCAAACAGAGAACTGAATACAAGGAAGAAGTTTGAAAACATGAAACTCACAACGTCATCAGAACACCATATTCACATTAACCATAGTAAAGCCACTAGAAATTCTTACATGACAAGATCCCGACCACCATGTAGTTCATCGCGGGCACTCGTAATTTTCCTGATAATACCCACAACCTCGCGACATAATCTCCCGTAAGGCCCTCATCGCTGCGCCTCATGTCAAATTTCAATGACCAGAACCTTCTAGACTCATTGCCATTCGATACAAAAACAAGACAGCTATACAACACATAATACTCTTTCTCTCCACAGATTTATTCTTTACTTTATTCTCTTTTTTTATAGAACTTTCTTTTCTATTTTTTTTTATAATAATAGTACAAAGAGGGCAAGCGAATAATGGTATCACGGGAAAATCTTAACCTCGCTGTGGCCTTTGCATGATCATCTCTTATATCCATGTAAAATAATGAGGTCACGGGAAATTTTCCTACCCCTTTACACGGAAGAGAATCATCTCAACTTTAGATAATACTTTATTTATTGATCAAGGGAGAGGAGTACCATTTATTTACCATAAAAGTTGTATCATGTCTGGTATGAATGAGAAGGGCCAATTTATGAAATACTCTTACTCCTTCAAAACTTAATCTACACACTCTCCATTTTTCTCTTCTACTCTTAATGAAAGTTAAGTTTCCCAAATTTTCCCTTACCAAACCAATCCAAACCGATTAACAAAACCGATTTTAATTGAATCGATGAATAAAATGAAAACAAAATTGACCAATCTCCACGGGACACCTGATTTCCTGAAAACAAAATTGTTTTATGGGTCGATTAAGACATTTTAATGGAATGTAGGGGTTGGTATGTAGTGTATTTGGTCCAAGAATCAATTTGCAAATAGAGTAGAAAAAGTGAGTACAACTGGTATAAATGGTATTCCTGAGATATAAAAGTATAACATGTACAGTTGGTATTTTTGAGATATAAAAGTATAACTGGTATAACTATCATAAATTAATGGTATTCCTGAGATATAAAAGTATAACTGGTACAATTGGTATTTCTGCTATAGTCATTAGGTGGTAATTTATTATTGTTTTTAATTTTTCAGGAAGAAACAATGAGCAACGTTTCCATAAACATACATTTTGATTATGAAGGATATTATGCAAAGAGCGGAGATGATTATCAATGTTTTCCAAGAGAAGCTAACTTGTATGGTATATTGTTTAGGAAATCATCAATGGAGGAGATAACTTATTCGATGTTAGTGGATAAGATATGTATGAAGATTGGGATAGATGAATTTTCAACGAAGCTGAAATTAAGTTACATTCCATTGGTAGTGAAACCTCAGACCCAATCATATATTTTTGATGATGAGGATGTATATGTATATCTAACCTCGACGGATAAAGAGCAACGTAGAAGTGTATTGCATGTAGAAGTCATCAAAGATTTGGAAATAGTTCCGTTACGCGAGCAATTTTCGAGAGTAGAGAAAGGAAGTTCAGTTGGTGTGAATTATGGGGAAATAGTAGAGAAAGGAAGTTCAGTTGGTGTGAATTATGGGGAGATAGTTCCGTTAGACGAGCAACTTTCGAGAATAGAGAAAGGAAGTTCAGTTGGTGTCGATAATCTTTACGCAAGCAATAGACCATCAGAACAACCTCATGAGCCTTTGGAGCCGCTAGAAAATGTTGTTGATAACAATATGGATAATATTGTTGATAACAATATTGATGATATGGGTATAGATAGCTGTGGTATTCGGGAATACCATGAGTTTCCAATTGTTGTCCAAGAATCTCAGTTCTTAGAGTCATGGAAAGATGGTATTGGTCTGGAATTAGGTGAAGAATTTGAAAGCAAGCAGGCAGTGGAAGATTTAGTTGATAGAGCTTCATATCTTAAATGTTTTGGAGTGGTTATAGTCAACTCGGAAACGAATCGGTATGTGGTAAAATGTCGTGAATCATTAGAAGGGTGTAAATGGTATTTACGAGTTGCAAATCTTAAGAATTCAACTCGTTTCTCGGTTTGAGTATACACCAAGATGCATACATGCTCTCGGACTACTTCTAGTACAAGCTACAAAAGGAAAGGCACACCACGATTAGTTGCATCCCTTTTGCATAAAGATTCTCCTGGTCAATTCCAGACCCGAGATCCTAAAAGTCTCGTTTCTCTTGTTCTAGGAAAACTTGTTGTGCCAGTGTCATACTCTACTGCATATAGAGGGAAAAACTAGCTGTTAGTGATATTCGTGGCAGTCCATAAGAGAGTTTCAAGATGGTCTATTCTTATTTGTACATGTTAGGGAAGGTGAATCATGGTACAAAAACTAGTGTGGTATTAGATGAAGGAAAAAGGTTCAAGTACCTATTTGTCGCTTTGGGAGCTTCCATTGAAGGGTTTCAAGTGATGAGGAAAGTGATTGTTGTGGATGTAACCTTTTTGAAGACCGTATATGGTGGCGTGCTAATTTTTGCTTAAGCTCAGGATCTCAATCATCACCACTATCCCATAGCGTTTGCTGTAGCTGATGGTGAATAAGAGGATACTTGGATGTGGTTTTTCAATACCTTAAAAACTATTATACCAGATAGCCCTGAATTGGTATTTATTTCTGACAGAAATACAAGCCTCATAAATGTGAGGGCAAAAGTTACATTCGTCAAAAAGTGGAAGTTGGTGTAAAATTCAGGCAAATTGCTAAGATTTATACAATAGCTGAGTTCGAGAAACAATATGAAGATTTTAGGATGAGGTTTCCTAAGGCAGTCACGTATCTTGATACTACTTGTGAAGTGGAAAATGGGCACGGTGTTATTTTCCTGGATTAAAGTACAACATACACACCAGCAATGTAGTAGAGTCAATGAATTTTGTTTTTAAGAACGCAAGGAAGTTTGCGTTACTACCTATGATTGATACCATTGTTGCAAAATTTGCAGAGTGGTTTAGCAATCATAGGAAGGAATCTGTTGGTGGATCAAATGCACAGAAACTTGTCCCTTTTGTGGAGAACGTATTGCACGATAGATGTGAGATTGCGTCCAAATTAACGGTGATTGAGCTAAACAACTTCTAGCTAGAATACAATGTCATTGGTCCCGATGGGAAGACTTATGTGGTGGACTTGAGAAATAAAAGTTGTATTTGCCGTTGTTTTGACTTAGATAAATATCCTTGTGTCCATGCAATAGCCGCTGCCATGAAATTGAAACAAGAAAATAGAATAACCGAGGTACGTGATTTATATGATTTGTGTTTGAAATATTATTTGGTAGAGTTGTGGGTTTTGGCATATGTGAACACATTTTATCCAGTGCCGCATAAAATTGAGTGGACTATTTCAAGTGAAATCCAAGAATTGTATGCATTACCTCCGAAATACAACAAAAGAAAGGGAAGAATTCAAGAAACTAGAAAACCATCCGTTGGAGAACGTCGCCGAAAGCATAAGCGGCAGCCAGGCAATAACTTTGAAAAGTGGTTTCAGAGCGAGGGTGGTAGCCCAGATGAAAGCGAAAATTAGTTTATCTGTATTTGTGTCTGTATTTGTAAAATTTGGTATAACTTGGTTTCGTAATGGTACAACTATGACCAATTTAAATAATGTCTGTAAAATTCTACACTTAAATCTATCGGAAACTCAAAAAAGTCCCCGACAACGGCGCCAAAATTTGATATGCTCAAATTATCCCTTTAGAGCTATTCTCTCAAATTAAGAGATCACAGTAGTACTTAGGAGTCAAATCCACAAGGACTCAGTGGCTTCACGATAGATTTATTAAGCTTCGAATTCAGCTAAGCAAAATATTAATTAAAATAAAAGACAATGCGAAATAAATAAATAAATCAAGTCGGTTGTAAATCAAGAATGAGAAAACATTAGGTCTAGAGAATTTCTCAGGAAATCAAGTGATGATGCGAAATAAATATTAATAGGATCGAATTAAGAACAAGTTACAGAACTCAAACACAATAATTAAATAAATCAGCTCTCGCTACGAAATTAAATTATCAATTAAACCTAAGAAACCAAATCTCTTTGCGAATCCTAAAGTCTAATATCGATTTAACTCAAGTTGAATTGTTCACAAATTAACTAATCCAAATCTCTTTGCAAATTTGTCACTCTAGGTTTTATCCGGTTTCAAACCACACTCTCGTGTCAATTTATAAACCTAAGAACAAGTTTCTAGGTAATCAATCTAAAACAAGCATTAAACACACCCTAGATGAAGAACTATCAAGTTTGAATCCTATTAAATTAATTAACACATCATACCATGAAATCCTTTATGAGAATCCCTAAACCTAATTATGAATCTACTCACACATATCAATTGAAATCAAAGACATGAATAAAATAGATATCATAGATGAAAAGAATAATAAGTAATGAAGAACAGGGGTTCGAAATATTCTCTCGAAGGTACAAGGTAAGATCAGCCCGAACTCCTAATCTTCTACTCCTTCGCATGCGAGATGCGATGTTCTTCGTGTGCGCCGAGATGTTCTTTGCGTGCAAACTGTGATCATAATCTAGGGGGCTGATCAATCTACTTTAATACAAGTCTAAAAACCTAAAAAGAAGCTTCTACACAAGCTGGGGTCTGTCTTGTAAGTAATAGAAACTTTCTAGCAAAAGTGGCAATTTTCCATTTTGCTCTCGGATCGGGTGTATTGGTCAAAACATAAGTCATGTTGACCAACACGGTTGACTGCAGAGACACCAACTTCGATTCCTCAGCTACATTGCTCCAAAAATGCTCCAGAATGTCCAAGTTGTCCCCAAACATGTATAAACGTGTAAAAGACTCGATATAGACTCGAAAGACACATAAGAGACTCGATTATATACATATATCATGGCATAAAACCGGTAAAAACCATGATATATCACTTGGTCACCCTCAGGCTCGGGCTTTAGAGATTATGTTACCCCATGTTGTCTTTAATCATAATAAATGTGAAGCGTGTATTCTAGGAAAGCATTGTAAAACTGTTTTTCCTAAGTCTTCAACTATCTATGAAAATGTTTTGATCTTGTGCATTCAGATGTGTGGATAGTCCCATGTTTATCTAGAGATAATAATAACTACTATGTTACATTTATTGATGAAAAATCGAAATATACATGGGTCACACTGCTTGCATCTAAGGATATAGTATATGATGCATTTGTTAATTTTCAATCATATGTTACTAACCAGTTTAATGCCAAGATCAAGGTATTCAAGTCTGATAATGGTGAAGAATACACTAGTCACAAGTTTAAAGATCACTTAGCAAGACATGGGATCATACACCAAATTAGCTGCCCATATACACCACAACAAAATGGTGTAGCTGAGAGGAAGAATCGACATCTTATGGAAGTTGCACGATCCATGATGTTTAACACCAATGTCCCAAGGAGATTCTGGAGTGATGCTGTCACGGTAGCTTGTTACCTGATAAATAGGACACCAACAAGGATCCTAACTAATTTAGCGCCATTTGAGGTATTGAACCAAACCAAACCTTATATTGATCACTTATGAGTATTTGGTTGCGTTTGTTTTGTACTGACACCAGGTGAACTGAGGGACCAACTTGAAGCTAAGAGCACAAAATGCATGTTCCTAGGCTACTCTACTACTCAAAAGGGCTACAAGTGCTATGACTTCTCAAAGAACAGAACAATTGTGTCAAGAGATGTCAAGTTCATTGAGCACCAAAGGTATTACGACAAAAAGGATTGGGGGAGTTTGAAAGATTTGGCAAGATCACCATCAGATAGAGCTGCTAGTCTCCAACATCTCCTTAGTCATATTGAGAATCCTCCTCCTCGGAGAGAAGAACAATATGATAATGCCGAAACCAACCAACAAGGAGTGGAGACTACAGAAGATCAACCCAATACCGACCTTGGGAATACACAGGCTGCTCCAAAACCCATGGAAGAAACTGATACCACTGAGCACACTCAGCCGGAACCAAACCCACTTGATAGGGAACAAGACCAAGATCAAGATGAGGATGGTATGATAGAAACTCCTCCTCCTCCACCTCCTCTTCCGAGAAGCACTAGACAGAGGTTTGGACCCGAACATTGAATGTTCACTAGAGCCTATTTCAACAATCCGATTATTGGTATGACTGAAGATGTGGTTCCAAAGGATCACCATGATGAGGTTGGACATGAAGCAGAAACTCCTCCACCTCCACCGCCACCTCCTCTTTGGAGAAGCACTAGACAGAGGTTTAGACCCGAACATTAGAAGTTCAATAGAGCCTATTTCAACAACCAAGCTGTGGCGCATCCTATATAAGCTGTGTGTTTACTTGACCTATTGCCAAGTGCTCATCAAGCGTTCCTTGGGAAAATTGATGCTCAATGGATCCCACATAGTTGTGAAGAAGCCAAAGGGAGTAACAAATGGCTCGGAGCAGTGGATAATGAGGTTGGGGCTATGGAAAGAAATCATACATGGGATGAAGCCGACCTACCTTTGGGAAAGAAGGCTGTTAGTTCAAGGTGGTTTTTCACTATCAAGTATCTGAGCAATGGAGATATTGAGAGGTACAAAGCCAGACTTGTTGCAAGATGATTTACACAGACCTATGGAGACGACTACACAGAAACGTTTGCTTTAGTCGCCAAGCTGCATACTGTTAGAGTTGTTTTAATCATTGGCATCAAATATGGATTGGGAGTTATGGCATATGGATGTGAAGAATGCGTTCTAGCAAGGAGAACTTGAAGAAGAAGTGTACATGACTCCACCACCAGGCCTTGAAGGCTCCATTGCCCCGAGAAAAGTTCTGAGGCTTAGAAAAGCCATCTATGGACTAAATCAATCTCCAAGAGCTTGGTATCACAAACTGAGCTCTACACTCGAAGATAAAGGTTTCAAGAGATCTGAAGCTAATCACACATTGTTCACAGTCCAAAGTCCAATAGGAATCGCTATAGTATTGGTCTACGTGGATGACCTTATCATTTTCGGCAATGATAAGGATGTAATCAAGAAACTAAAAACTATCTTAAAACTGTTTTTGATATCAAAGATTTTGGAGAACTAAAATATTTCCTAGGAATTGAAGTATGTTGCTCTTCGGAGGGCTTATTTCTATCCCAAAGGAAGTATACTCTTGACTTGCTGAATGAGATAGGTAAAATAGGAGCAAAGCCAGCCAAAACTCCTCTTGCGGATGGCTACAAGGTCAAGTGGAAGGGGGAGAAAAAGGGCAAGGAGCTCGAAGAAGAAGATCCATTAGACAAACCATATGCAGATCCTCTCCAATACCGAAGACTAGTGGGTAAGCTTATCTATCTGACTTTAACAAGACTTACTAATGTTTTGCTGTGAATCAGGTGAGTCAATACATGCAAAAACTCACAGTCTACCATTGGAACATGGTGGAGAGGATACTCAAATATCTAAAAGGGAGTTCGGGACAAGTTATATGAATGGGAAAGAATGAGAATGCCGAGATTGTTGGTTATTGTGATGCAGACTACGCTGGTGACACGAATGATAGGAAGTCAACCACTGGATATTGCACATTCATTGGAGGGAATTTGGTGACATGGAAGTCTAAGAAGCAGAAGGTAGTGTCATCTTCAAGTGCTGAATCTGAGTATACAACAACGAGGAAGCTCACGGAAAAACTCATTTGGCTTAAGGCACTACTCAGAGATCTAGGCATTGAAACCACAAGACCCATCACTATGCATTGTGACAATCAAGCTGTTATACACATTGCTAGTAACTCTGTGTTTACAAGAAGTGAACAAGAGGACCAAGCACATAGAAGTTAACTGCCACAAAGTTCGAGAGAAGATCAAAGAAGGAGTCACACTACCATGTTTTACAAGAAGTGAAGATCAACTAGCAGATATCTTCACCAAAGCTGTGAGTCTTAAGGTTTGCAAACACATCTACAGCAAACTAGGGCAAGTGGATCCAACTCACCATTGATCATATCCTCTAATCATAGACGTTATGCTATTTTCCTCATCATAGATTTTTCCCAAGTAGTTTTTTCTATGATGAGGTTTTTACCGAGGTAACGCCTATGTAGGTCCAAGCTTAGTCTTTGTTCACCGACGGCTAAGCTTAAGGGAGAGTATTGAGAAAAGGCATTCCGTGCAGAAGTAGGATGTTATATAATCCTGGGTACTATTCCTCCCGGGTACTATTCATCCCAAGACTTGAGATTACTATTCATCCCGTGAGTCTTCGTCTTCATGTTCCAACAATGTCACTATTCATGCTGTAAACTGCGTTTCATTATTGCTGCAGTTTATTACTGTTGTTCCTGCTTTTTACTATTGCTGCAGTTTTTCATTTAGGGCTTCCTCCTTCTTTTATAAAAGAAGGAAACCCCTTCCTTTGTAACCTAATTGAGCCGCTTATGGCTGAGAGAGCTGCCGCCTCCTTTCTTCATTCTTGCTGAATCTCTTCTTCAAATCTCTAACTCTATTCCGCACAAATCTCTTAATTCAATATGAGGCTCATTGAAGCTTCCTATGCCATAAGTCTCCCGCTTGTGAGTAACATCCAAGATTCTTCTCTTCAGGTTCTTGATGTAAGGAGATGTATATTATATGGATGTCTTTGTAAATATTAGATACCTAATTCCTCTTGTAAACACTATATATTTTGTAACCCTATTATCTAATAAAGCCATTCAGTTCACAATATTACATGGTATCATAGTTGTGACTCCTAGACCTAATTGCAGCCTCCATCCTTTTCTAAAATTTGTTTCCTTTTATTCTCCTTCTTCTTCTCATGATGATTAAATGAAACCATTGCTATTATCAACACTCCAACTCTTCTAAACGTTAATATAACTAACGTCTCAAAGCTTCAAGCAACCAATTTTCTCATGTGGAGTAGACAAGTTCACTCCCATCTTGATGGTTATGATCTGGCTGGGTACATCGATGGATCTATGGAAGTTCCCTTGCCGACCATCACAGCTAATGGTGCTGTTGTCACCAATCCTGCATTCATGATATGGAAGAGATAAGATAAGTTGATTTTTAGTGCTCTAATTGATGCCATATCAATCAACATTCAGCCAGTTGTCTTGCGTTCAACTACATCAGCTGAGATCTGATCGAAACTCATGTCCACATATGCAAAGCCTAGCCGTGGACACATCAAGCAGTTGAACCTGCAACTCAAATAGTGGACGAAGGGAACAAAGTCCATTGATGACTATGTTCATGGTATCACCACTCGGCTATATCAACTTGCTCTTCTTGGCAACATCATCGACCATGAAGATCAACTTGATTTCATCATTGAGGGCCTCCCCGACGAATACAAGTCTATCATCGACCAAATGGAAGGTCGAGACACACCACCCTCCATCACATAGTTTCATGAGAAACTTCTTAATCGTGAAGCAACACTCTAGACTGTTGCATCCACTGTCACTTCGCCACTTCTGGTCAATGCCAATGCTGCGACATATCGCAACAACAACAACAACAGTAATCGGAACTCAGGTCGTCCCAACAACAATAACAACAAAAATAACCATGGGAATCAAACATGGCAACAACAATAATTCTCACCTCAACAAGGACAATATACACCACGTCCTTACAATGGTCGCTGCCAATTGTGTGGAATTCAGGGTCACAGTGCGCGTAGGTGTTCACAGCTACAGCAACAAGGTGCATCTCCTATGCCACATCCCAACACCTATGCATCACCATGGCAGCCCAGGGACAATATTTCAGCGATTCCACCTTACAACGCTTCCAATTGGCTTCTTGATATTGGTGCGACACATCATCTTACCTCTGACTTGAACAATCTGTCGCTTCACAATCCCTATACCGGAGGTGAAAAAGTCACGATCGTTGATGGTAGTAGTCTACTGATCACACCTACCGGTTCAACTTTTCTCTCTACACCATCTCAATCTTTCGCACTTGATGATGTCTTATGTGTTCCGAATGTTCATAAAAACTTGATATCGGTTTATCAGATGTGCAATACTAATCCAGTTTCTGTGGAATTATTTCCTGCACATTTTCAAGTGAAGGATCTCAGCACAGTGGCCCAGTTACTCCAAGGGAGAACTAAGAATGAGCTGTACGAGTGGCCGCTTTCCACTACCCTTACCACTTCTCTATTCGCCTCACCCACACCTCGAACCGACCTTACTTCTTGGCATTCGCATCTTGGTCATCCTTCCTTACCAGTTAAAAAAACAGTTGTTTCTCAAATTTCTTTACCCATATCGAATTCTTTGCAACAACATTTCTCTTGTTCTGATTGCCTTATTAATAAAATTCATAAGCTTCCTTTTTATTCAAACACTATCGTATCACATTATCCTCTTGAATATCTTTACACCGATGTCTGGTCTTCACCTCTTTTATCGATTGATAACTATAAATATTATTTGGTTATCGTTGATCATTTTACCCGTTACACATGGTTTTATCCTCTCAAACAAAAATCCCAGGTCTGAGATACATTTGTGGCATTTAAAGAATTGGTGGAAAATCGTTTTCAACGAAAAATTAGGACGTTGTATTTGGATAACGGTGGCGAGTTCATTGCACTAAGATCTTTCCTCACCACTCATGGAATTTCGCATTTAATCTCGCCACCACATACTCCAGAGCACAATGGCATTTCCGAAAGGAAACATAGACATATTGTCGAGACCGGACTCACACTCCTTAGCAAGGCATCAGTTCCAAAATCTTATTGGACTTATGCTTTTGCCACGGCTGTGTATCTTATTAATAGGATGCCCACGCCTGTTCTCGATGGTATGTCTCCATATGTTAAGTTGTTCACCCAACCACCTAATTACTTGAAACTACGTGTCTTTGAAAGTCTATGCTTTCCATGGCTACATCCTTACAATAAACATAAATTGGAGGATCGATCCATCCCCTATGTTTTTCTTGGGTATTCGCTCACACAAAGCGCATATCTATGTTTGGAGAAACACTCAGGGCGTATTTATATTTCAAGGCATGTCCAATTTGTGGAGATAAACTTTTCTTTTGCTTCCTCAACCATTCCAAACAGTCCGAAAAAATTCCCCACTGATATACAATATTTTTCAGACCAAACCATGTCCGATTAGTCACTCGTATCTGCTCCGTTCACCCCACCGAGCTCGGTTCTTCACCTGCAGCCACCGATGTCACCTGTGCCGGCCACGACATCTCCCACGAATTCCGCTCATCATGACACTGTCTCATCATCATCACTGGCTTCAGCTCTGCCACCATCACCACGACTTCAAATCTCATCAACTCCATCACCTTCCACGTCTTCTTCTTCACCCGATGATGACGCCTCAAGAAATAGTACCTTGGGCCATACTTCATCACCTCCATTAAGTCCAACAAATCAAACTTCATCATCCACCTCGGCTTCTTCTATACCATCTTCACCACCAAATATTGTTGTACCACCACCAGAAGTTCTTGTACTACCACCGCCACAAATTAACCAATATCCAATGCAAACCCGGTTTAAAAATCAAATCTTTAAACCAAATCCCAATCATGCCTTGACCACAACAGTTTCTGAAGCCAAAACTAACTATCCCTATGACTGTGGCCCAAGCACTCAAAGACCCATATTGGTGAAATGCTATGTCGGAGGAAATTATAGCGCAGTTGCGTCACCACACATGGGACTTGGTGCCACCATCGCCGAATCAGAATGCGATCAGTTGTAAGCGGATCTTTACTATAAAAGATCACCCTGATGGTACTATTGATAGATATAAGGCACGGCTGGTTGCGCGAGGTTTTAACCAAGAGTATGGTCTAGATTATTCTGAAATGTTCAGTCCGGTTATTAAATCAACAACAATATGAATGGTTCTTGAGGTGCTATTCATCGTTCATGGAGTATTCGACAACTTGATGTCAATAATGGTTTCCTCCAAGGTACTCTCCATGAAGAAGTATATGTTTCTCAACCTCCTGGTTTTATAAACTATGATCAACCTCATCATGTGTGTAAGTTGCGGAAAGCCTTATATGGTCTTAAACAGGCGCCTAGAGCATGGTATACAGAACTTAAAACAGATCTCCTTGCGGCTAGGTTCACCAATTCACTTGCTGATACATCCTTATTTATATATCATCGCGGTTCGGACTTTGTCTATGTGTTGGTATATGTTGACGACATTCTGATCACGGGTAATCCGGTACTTGTTGATAAGTTTATATCTTCTCTTGCGGCAAGATTTTCTTTGAAGGATCAAGGTGAACTAAGTTACTTCTTGGGCATTGAAGCTAAACGCACCTCTCGTGGTCTTCATCTCATGCAGCAAAAATACATCATGGATCTTCTAGCGAAGAAAAATATGCTTGACACAAAACCTGTTACCACTCCCATGTCTCCCATGCCTAAGTTATCTTTAACAACAGACACAACTTTGCTTGATGCGAAGGAATATCGAATAATAGTTGGAAGTCTTCAATATCTCGCGTTCACACGTCCTGATAATGCCTTTGCGGTTAACCGATTGTCCTAGTTCATGCATCGTCCAACGGATGTTCATTGGCAATCCGCAAAGCGAGTCTTACGATAACTCAAGGGAACACCACCAGTCGGTATTTTACTACGTCCTCATACTCCTCTTACTCTACATGGCTTATCTGATACAGATTGGGGTGGCAATGTCGATGATTATGTGTCTACAAATGCGTATGTAATCTACCTAGGTGGAAGCCCAATTTCGTGGTCCTTAAAGTAACAGAAGGGGGTTGCTTGAGCCACTTATTTGTGTGCCAACCCTGTTTTCCATTCCCGCATGAAGCATATTGCACTCGACTATCACTTTGTCCGTGGTAACATTCAGTCTGGAGGCTTACGCGTTGCGCATGTCTCTACAAAGGATCAGCTTGCCGATGCACTTAATAAGCCTCTTTCACGCTCACGATTTACCGAAGTTAATTCCAAGCTTGGAGTTACCGAGCTACCTCCAGCTTGAGGGGGCGTGTAAGGAGATGTATATTATAGGGATGTTTTTGTAAATATTAGATACCTAATTCCTCTTGTAAACACTATATATATTGTAACTCTATTATCTAATAAAGCAATTAATTCAGTTCACAATATTAAACTTGATATCATCAACTATGTTGTACGCATCCTTCTTCTGGCCTATTTTGCTTGTCCATCTCCCGAAGCCTCGCCTTTGTGATCTTTCTTCCTGTTTAAAGAAATAGGTTTCCAAAACATCCTCTACGTCATAAGCAATATCAAGAACCAATTTTTTCCACTCTTTTGAGACCTCATCTTCTCTTTCTCGAGCTTCAACATCCTTGAGATAACCTTGGATGCACGTCAGCTCCGTCTTCAGCTCCTCTAGATCGTCTTTGACTCCTATCAACATCGAAGCTTCTTCGATGAGATAGTTACCGATCTTTCCCACAACGAAACCTGTGATCGCATCTACCATCTTATCAAACTCAAGTTGAAAGATCTCAAAATATGGAGAAGATTGAAGATATGTTTTGTTTCCTTGTCAACCTTTTAAGTTTCGGAAGCCTTGACATTTGACTTTGTGGATGTCTGTCTTTTACATTTAATCAAGTTTTATAGCTTCCTAATATTCTATTGGCACTATGCCCAGTTTGGTAATTTTATAAAAGAACTTGAAGCGGACGTGAAACCAATATAAATTAAATCGTCATTTGTCAACTATTCGTAGGATTTCTTTTTGTAAAAAGTTTCAAATTTTCATAAATCACAAAATCTACACAAATATTTATATCGAATATTAACATCCAAGGTCTATGCCTCAACGTTGGTACACATCAGATAATTCATACTTTATTGGTCAAAGACGATTCTTAGCTATATACTTAGAAGAGCATCTGCAGCGTAGCTTTGTTCTTCTTGGTTATATGTTAATTATCATCGTTTGGAACTCACTTCTGTTGAAGTCAGTATGATCTTATTTTTATTCAAAGATTTTTTTGCTAGTCTAGATCCTCCTCTCATCAAGTGTGAGAGAGGTTACATAACCGTTTTTTATTAAAATTTTGTTGAAACTTTATTCCTATTTTTTTATTTTCTTGGATTTGGTTTTGGTCATGTCTGAAGCAGAACTTCGTTGGCTAAGAGATGGATTGTTTAACGACAAAATTGGCAAAAAAAAAAATTCATTACAGTTTGAGAAAAGTATAAGAACGGATTACATAGGAATAAACAACAAGACGAAACAAAATTCGAATTTGAATAACATCAAGCTTGATCAAAGCTCTCTTATTATAAGTGAAGTTCAACATTTCCACATGGTGTGCAAGTACTTGACAAGCTCATCCACGGCGTTGTACGAGGACCCTCCGCTTCTCACAGAGGCTTTAAGCTTCTTTTTTAAATCAAGGGCCCTCTCCCTCATGCCTACACCTTCGACATTCACTATCAACCTCTTCACAGCTTTCTCGACCTCTCCTCTTTCCACTTCACTTTCAAGCTGAATCCCTATTCTCCAAACATTTTCCAAATACATTGCGTTTAACTTCTGCTCACCTTGAAAAGGTTTGCAAATCATTGGAGCTCCTTCCACAATGCTCTCCAGCTAGCGTCGAGTTCCACCCACAGTGGCTCCAAAACCCTCCTACTACAGAATGTCCAAAAACTTATATCTGTGGTGCCCACTTCACAATGCATCCTTTTTCTGAGACCATCTTAATGATTTCCTCTGGCAATGACTCGATCCATTCGGAGCCAAGTATAGAACCTGGTCTGATGACCCATAAGAAAGGTTGGTTGCTATTACTCAACCCCCAAGCCATCTTCAATACTTCCTTGGTTTCCATTAGACCTAGGCTTCCCAAGCTTATATATATGACTGACCTTGGTTTCTGCTTGTTCAACCATTCAATGCAGCTCCTGTCCTCTTCCAGTAAACTAAGTCTAACCGATGAAGCTGTAATGTGAAGAGGGCCTAATGGACAGACTGGGATTCCGAGTTCTTGTTGCAGCCATGACAGAGATGAGCTCTCTAGACAAGTCGTCGTGTTGATGATAACAGTGGAAGCTGTTCTTTTGTTGACTTCTTCTCTTTCTCTATAGAGCTGCACAAATCTTTCTAGTGGCTCAAATCCCCCGAAATTGGTGGGTTTTTTAAAAAAAAAGAAAAAAATTTCCCCCCCCCCTTTTTTTTTATTTTAAAAAAAAAAAAAAAATGAAAATGGGAAGTTTTTTAAAATAAAAAAAAAAAAATTTAAAAAGCACAATTTTTTTTTTTTTAAAAAAAAAAAAAAAGAAAATTGTATGTGTTAATCAAAAGGAAGGGATGCAGGATGGATAATAAACTAGTTTTAGAGTACCTTCCATGTCGATCAAGAACTTCTTGGCATTGAGTTTGCTTAAAAACGCAACATGAAACTCTATGCAAACTTAGTGTTGAAGATGATACTTGGAAGTTATTAGCTCTGATAGTACAAGTCAGAGATTATACAAGCAATATCATTGCCTTGTTGTACCATCAAGTGACTTATACAGTCTTTGAAGTTTGTCTTGCTGGTTTTGTTGAGCTTTATCAGAAACTCGACAGGTCCGAGTCTCACAAGTTCAGACTCTGGTAAGCTTTCTGGTATGGTGAAAAATTGAAAACCAAGGATATGTTGAGAAGAAGAGCTTACTTGGTTGAACTGTCCCTGAGCAACTGTAATTGAGAAGCCCCTCAAGTGAAGGGCTTTCCCGAGTTGCATCATTGGAGTAACATGACCTTGTGCTGCAATTGGAACTAACACTATCCTTTTCTTCTCTGCACTTTTCTCCATTTCTTGATTCTTCTCTTTGCTTCTTCTTTGTTTTCTTCTCTCTCTCAGATATGGAGAAGATCTCTAAATAAATGATCAAATTATTATTAAAATCCCATCTCTCTCTCACTCAATATGCAGAAGATCTCTATAATATCATTTTAACTACTAAAAGTGTTCCTCTATTTTCATATTTAAATCTCTTGTTTGTGACAGATTGTCAAATTTGGTCTATGCCTCAATGTTTGTGGTATTCTGGGAATTGGTTTGGAAAGGCGTTTTTTGGATTAAGCAATCTGTCTTTGATAAACTTCGACTCATTGATTAAGTACACATCAAATAATTCATACTCTATTTGGTCTAAGACTATTCTTAGCTATATAATTAGAAGACCATTCTGTTTTTGAGAAAGTATGAAAACACATACTTGCCTTGACATGAATTGCTTTTTATTTTCATAACAAACCATGTACTTTGTAAATTATGCAAAATCAAGCTTGATCTTCTATGTTACATGAATTTCATCATCTTTACTCGATCTTATGGAATTGCTAGGCAAAGTTGAGCATTTTTTTTTACTCTGTCACCAAGTAGTTGACGAGCTCATCCAATGCATTGTATGAGGAGCCTCCACTTCTTACAGAGGCTTTGAGCTTCTCTTTTAAACTCAGGGCTCTTTCCCTCATGCCTGCACCTTCATCATCCATGATCAACCTCTTCACAGCTCTCTCAACACCTCCTCTTTCCACTTCACCTTCAAGCTGAATCCCTGTTCTCCAAACACTTTGTATATACATTGCGTTTAACCTCTGCTCTCCGTTAAAAGGTCTGCAGATCATTGGAACTCCTTCCACAATGCTTTCAAGCGTTGAGTTCCATCCGCAGTGGCTCCAGAAGCCTCCCACTGCAGGATGCGCTAGTACGTCATTTTGTGGTGCCCATTTCACAATGTATCCTCTTTCTGAGACCATCTTACTCACTTCCTCTGGCAATAACTCCGAGCTAGGAATAAAGCCCGGTCGGATGACCCATAAGAAAGGTTGGTTGCTATCATACAAACCCCAAGCCATCTCTGACACTTCCTTAGCTTCCATGTGAGCTATGCTTCCAAAGCTTATGTATATCACTGACCTTGGTTTCTGCTTGTTCAACCATTCAATGCAGCTCCTATCCTCTTTCAGTAAACTAAGATTTGCTGAAGCTCTAATGTGAAGAGGGCTGATAAGTTCCTGCTTATCTACTTCTGTAAACTTCTGTAAGTCCTCTATTTGAACTGATTAAGAAAAGAAAACTCAATGAAATAGAAAAGACTTTTATTTAGATTCAGATGATCTTGAATGTGAGATTACAAGATCAATGAAACACCCCTCTCACCACCCCAAAACTAAACACACTTACTAAGATAGAACAGAAACTAAAAAGAACACCCCCTTGAAGGCATCAAGCAAGCCCCTTTGCCGACTTAAAAACCTTCAAGCTCTCTATCAAGCTCTCTAGGCTCAGTCACCAGACTAAACCTTTACAACCCTCACTAAAAACTTAAAAAAAATAAACTCTAATGGCGTCTTCTTATTATAGGTCTGAGGCTGAGACGCTCCCTCCCTGTCTTTATTCCTTTTGCTTTATTCGTACCAGTTTTGACAGCTCATTCACCCGTTAGAATCCTTGATCTTATCCCTCTCTTCATCGCTGATGTCCTTAATTTTATTAGCTGACCTGTCCAGTCCACCTAAATGATTATTGTCCAGCTCAGCTTTCTTCTTTTTCTCTGCTGACTCATTGTAGTGATCCTTTGTTCCCGCCAAATTCTTTGTTTATTCAGATTTCTTCTTCCTTGTATATACCTGCAGAGGCTTAACAATACTCCCTCCCTTGAGAAAGAGCTTGTCCCCAAGCTCGACTGAAGGAAATTGTTGTAGCAGTTCTTTTGCTAATACCCATGAGTTATCCTCCTGTTGCAATCCTTTCCATTTAACAAGTACTTCCAATGCTCCTGCTGGATTGTACCGAGTTAACAAGGCTTCTGCTGGCTCGATAACGTATTCATCCACCTGAGACAATGCTGACGGTAGGGGGTGGATCTGATGGTGTGACCCTATTGCTTGCTTGAGCTAAGAGACATGGAACACATTATGGATCTTGGACGTGGGTGGAAGCTGTAGCCTGTATGCTGCTTTACCTATGCGTTCTGTTATTGTGAAGGGACCAAAGTAGCTGGAAGCTAACTTTTGGCAGAGGCGTTTGGTTACTGAAGTCTGTCGGTAAGGCTTGAGCTTCAAGAAAGCTTTAGTCCCCACTTCAAGGGAGATGTCCCTGCGGTGTTTATCGGCCTGAAGTTTCATTATTGCTTGTGCCCTTGCTAGGTGTGCTTTAATTTGCTCCAGCATTGCGTCTCTGTCGAGTAGTGTCGTCTCTAAGTCAGCATTTGTAGTGGAGCCTTTTTCAAAACGGATTATTGGTGGAGGTTCCCTGCCATACAGCACTTGGAAAGGTGTGGCTTTCAATGACGTGTGGTATGCTGAGTTATACCACAGTTCTGCCCATGGTAGAAACTTGGCCCAAGTCCTAGGATGGTCTGATGCGTAGCATCTCAAGTAGGTTTCTAGAGTTCTGTTGAGAACTTCGGTTTGCCCATCTGTTTGTGTGTGGAAAGCCGTGCTATATTTCAGCTTGGTGCCTGCAGCTTTAAACATTTCTTTCCAAAAGGTGCTTAAGAACACCCTGTCCCTGTCTGAAACTATGGATGCTGGAAACCCGTGTAGCTTGATCACCTCTTTGATGAACTTGTGAGCCACATCAGTTGCTGTAAATGGATGTTTGAGGGTGATGAAATGGCCAAACTTGCTCAGCCTGTCGACTATCACCAGAATGACGTTAGCTCCTTCTGATTTAGGAAGTCCTTCCACAAAATCCATGCTAATATCTTCCCAGACCTTGGTTGGGATAGGGAGGGGTTCCAGCAAACCCGCGGGGGAGAGAGTATAATATTTCTGTTTCTGGCAAATAGAGCATTCTGATACATAGTTCTTCACTGTAGTCTGCATATTCTCCCAATGGAACGTTTGTTGGATCTTCTTGAGTGTTTTCAGAACTCCCGAGTGCCCTCCCATGCGGCTGTTATGGTACTCAGACATAATTAGAGGAATGAATGCTGAGTTGGGTGGAATTACTAACCTGTTTTTGAACCAACGTCTTCCTTCGCGGATTGTATAATGCCCGAGCATGTTTTCCTGTTGAATGGTTCTGATCTTGTTTTGCAGCTCTGTGTCATTATCGATCTCTTCATATATGTCGTGGAGTTACAATACTGTTGGCACCACCATGTTCATGAAGAGAGATGTAGCTTGCAGAAAAGTGTTGTGACTGATGCGAGATAATCCATCTGCAACCTTGTTTTGTGGGCCTGGTTTGTATGTGATGTCAAAATCGAAACCGAGCAGTTTTACCAGCCATCTCTGATATTCCATTGAAACTTCTCGCTGCTCCAATAAGAATTTCAAGCTTTTTTGGTCCGTGTAGACTGTGAATCTGTGGCCAAGTAGGTAATGTCTCCATTTGAGAACAGCCATGACGATTGCCATGAGTTCGCGTTCATAGGCTGACTTTAGGCGCTCTCTATCTGTGAGGCTGTGACTAAAAAAGGCAATGGGCCGCTTCTCCTGTAGTAACACTGCCCCTATCGCAAAACTGGATGCATCGGTTTCTTAAAGGAATGGTTTGGAGAAGTCAGGCAGAGCCAAAACTGGTGCTGAACACATGACGTCTTTGAGTTTGGTGAAAGCATTCTCTGCTTCAATTGACCATTCAAACATATCTTTCTTTAGTAAGGAGGTAAGGGGCTTGGCTAATGCGCCATATCCTCTAATGAACCTTCTGTAGTAACCCGTGAGTCCCAAGAATCCTCTCAGAGATTTAACTAACTTTGGGATTGGCCATTCTCTCATTACCGATGTTTTTGCTGGGTCTGTTTCCACTCCTCTGTAAGAGATGCTATGTCCCAGGTAGTCAATTTGTTGCTGAGCAAAGGTGCACTTCTTCTTGTTGGCTACTAGCTGCTGTGTTGCAAGAATCTGTAACACTGCTTCGAGGTGGAGAAGATGCTCTTGAATATCCTTGCTGAAGACCAAAATGTCGTCAAAGAAGACTAACACACACTTTCTTAATAATGGTTTGAAGATATCATTCATGAGTGCCTGAAACGTTGCAGGCGCGTTGGTGAGGCCAAATGGCATTACGAGGAACTCAAAATGCCCCGTGTGAGTGCGGAAAGCCGTCTTGTGAATGTCTTCTTCTGCCATCCTGATTTGGTGATATTCTGCCTTGAGGTCCAGTTTAGAGAATATTGTTGCACCATGTAGCTCATCGAGGAGCTGGTCTATCATCGGGATTGGAAATTTGTTGGGAATAGTTACTCTATTCAGGGCCCTATAATCGACGCAGAATCTCCAGGATGCATCTTTCTTTTTGACGAAAAGAGCTGGACTCGCGAAAGGGCTGACACTTGGTCTGATGATCTTTTGTTGCAGCATCTCCTCAATTAATGTTTCGATCGCCTCCATGTGTGCTCGAGGGTATCTATATGGTCTAACATTGACTGTTGAGCAGCCTGGAATGAGTGGTATCTGGTGTTCCTGTCCCCTGACTGGTGGTAGACCTGTAGGAGAGGAGAAAACAGCAGCAAACTGTTGTAAAATATTATCAATAGGATAGGGTATTGGTGTAAGAACCTGTTCGGAGTTGTGTAGTGCGATTGGGAGCTGGCCTGCTTTGTTGGTGAAGATTGGTATTGCAGGTTTTAGTGATTGAAGTTATCGGTGAGGTTGGTGTAGGGTTGGATGTCCCTGCAGAGTAATTTGCCTGCTCTGGTGTTGAAAACGCAGCTCATGCTTTTTCCAGTTCATTGTGCAGTCTCCCAAAGTCTCTAGTCATTGCACACCCAAGATCATGTCTGCACTACCTAGTTCCAAGGATACAAAGTCTGATTTGAATGCTTCCTGTGCAATGAAGAACTTCATTCATTTGCAGATTCCATATGCCTTGACTATTATTCCTGTTCCCAGTAATACATCCATTGAGCCTGCCTATTCCCTGGGGAGCTTAGTGAGTTTTGCTATCTCCGGAGTCACGAAATTGTGTGTTGCCTCACTGTCTAACATAATGATGATCTCGGTTTTTCCAATTTTCCCTCTCAGTTTTGTTGTGGTGGGTGAGTTGATTCCTAGAAATGCATTAAGGGAGAGTTGCATCATAAGTTATTGTGGTTGAAGTTCATTTTCTGTGTCTGATCCTTCCTCGTTGTTCACTGTTTCTTCTGTGTCTGTAGGTTGTACCAGTTCCATTTCCAATCCCTCGACAATTGTTAGCACTTGGAGAGTCTTGTTGGGGCAAACTGACCAGTGTCCCCTGCTGTACTTGGCATCACAGTTAAAACAAAGCCCATTCTTCTTCTTTTCGGCTAGTTCTGTTGGGGAGAGACGTCTTTGTAGTCTTGTTTGAGTTGCTGCTGTAGGTCGGTTTTCTTGCTGATGCTGCACACCTGGTGTGAAGGTTTTTATTTTCCAAGTAGCAGGAGCATCTTGATCCGCTTTGTTGTATTGTTTAGCTGATTTGTACTCACCTTGAATCTCTTTTGCCAGGACTCTAGTTAGAGGGTCATGTTCCATTGAAGAGGCTGCTGCCACCACTTCTGGCAATGATTGAGGTTTCATTACGAGCATTGCAGACCTGAGTGACGGTTTAAGACCATTGAGAAAGAGTCCCTCTTGTTGCTGGTCTGTCAAGCCCGTGACTTGTGCAGATAAGTCCTCATATCTTGATATGTACTCCCCTGCTGATCCGGTTTGCTTGATGCAGAACAGACTTTGGCTAGGCCCTCTGCTTAGGATGTTTCCAAAACGGAGCAGTAGTTTTTCTTTGAACTCAGTCCAGTTGTAAAAGTCTTCTCTGTTGAGTTCATAGTTATACCATCCTAGTGCATCACTAGCTAGACTAAGAGGCAGCATATCCATTTTTTGTCTTTCTGAATAGTGATAGAACCTAAAGTATCTCTCCATTTTTGATATCCACCCGAAAGCGTATTTTCCCTCAAACACTGGCATTTCAATGTGTTGAGAATGGTGTTGTGTGTTACCTGGGGACTGATACTGCTGTTCCCACTGGTAAGGGGCCGCCTGTGTCGATTGGTCTGATGCATGTGGTCTTGTTTGTTGGCTGGACTCTCCTCTTGCAGGCATCTTGTCTCTTCTCCTCTCTATGCTTTGCCTATAGTCTTGTGCACTCTGTCTGTTGGGGTTATTAGCAGTGCCCGCTGTTTGAGAGACTGAGTGAACAATGTCAGCTACACATTCTCTGAGAGAGGTTGATATGTTTTCTTGTACCTTTGCTAGTTTTGTTTCATTTGTTTCTGATTGCAGCTTATTTTGAGATAACTCCAGACGAGTTACTGCTTTGAGGATGATAGTTATCTCTTGTGTTTCTTCTGAACTTTCACATGAGCCGGGGCTCTCTGGGATTGGCGATAAGGTTCCTGACATTGTGTAAGGCTCACAAACGCACCAGTTGATAAGTTCTTGCTTATCTGCTTCTGTAAACTTCTGTAAGTCCTCTGTTTGAACTAATTAAGAAAAGAAAACTCAATGAAATAGAAAAGACTTTTATTTAGATTCAGATGATCTTGAATGTGAGATTACAAGATCAATGAAACACCCCTCTCACCACCCCAAAACCTAAACACACTTACTAAGATAGAACAGAAACTAAAAAGAACACCCCCTTGAAGGCATCAAGCAAGCCCCTTTGCCGACTTGAAAACCTTCAAGCTCTCTATCAAGCTCTCTAGGCTCAGTCACCAGACTAAACCTTTACAACCCTCACTAAAAACTTAAAAAAAATAAACTCTAATGGCGTCTCCTTATTATAGGTCTGAGGCTGAGACGCTCCCTCCCTGTCTTTATTCCTTTTGCTTTATTCGTACCAGTTTTGACAGCTCATTCACCCGTTAGAATCCTTGATCTTATCCCTCTCTTCATCGCTGATGCCCTTAATTTTATTAGCTGACCTGTCCAGTCCACCTAAATGATTATTGTCCAGCTCAGCTTTCTTCTTTTTCTCTGCTGACTCATTGTAGTGATCCTTTGTTCCCGCCAAATTCTTTGTTTCTTCAGATTTCTTCTTCCTTGTATATACCTGCAGAGGCTTAACAAGGGCCTAATGGGTACACTGGAATTCTGAGCTCTTGTTGCAGCCATGACAGAGACAAGCTCTCTAAACAACTCGTCGTATTGATGATAACAGCAGAGGCTGTTCTTTTGTTACATACTTCCCTACAGATCTCCAAAAATGGCTCTATTGGCCCCATTCCAGAAATTGGTAGGTCTTTATACTTTAATGGATGTAAATTTTCCACCACCTTGTCTTGCATTTCAGGATTTGAAAAGTAAAAAAAAAAACTCTGTTGAGTAAGAGATCATGCTACGGAATGGGTAATAAGGTAGTTTTGGTTACCTTCCATGTCGATCAAGAATGTCTCGCCATTGAGTTTGCTTAAAATACAGCTACAAACTTGATTTGTAGCACTGCCAGTGCAGAACATGACACTAGGAATCTTGAACTCCTTAGCTGCAGCTTCAGAGAAGAACATAAGCTCGTCGTAGATGATACATGCAATATCGTTGCCTTGTTGTAGCAACAACTGAGCTATACATTGCTTGAAGCTTGCCTCACTAATTTTGTTGAGCTTCACAAGAAACTTGACTAGTCCGAGTGTCTCATGTTGAGACACTGGTACGGTTTCTGGTATGGTGAAAAATTGAAAATCAGGGAAATGTTGCGAAGAAGAGTTTACTTGATTGAGCTCTCCTAGAGCAACTGTAATAGAGAAACCTTTCAAGTTAAGAGCTTGACCGAGTTGCATCATTGGAGTAATATGTCCTTGTAATGGAAGTGGAACCAACACTATCCTTCTCTTCTCTGCTCTTTTCTCCATTGCTTAGTCCCTCTGGTAAGATAGAAGGATGTGCCTTAAGAGTGAAGAAACACGTGAGAGAAAGCTGAAGCAAAGGATGCGTTCACGTGCAAGAGAAGAAGACAAGAAGAAAGAGTCTTTTCAATGATTTGCAACAAACTGCAGATATAGCAACGGATCTAGAGTTGTTCTAGAGACTCTCTTGTGAAATACAGAGTTTAGTACCTTGAATCTTATCAGATGGTGCGATTGTGATTTCGGATCGAATCTAACGCGATGGGGATCGTTGAGATTCCAATCTTCACAAGTGATATATAGAGGCCATGGATAGAGAATGGGGATTTAGTAATCAAGAAGGAATTGATTACAGACATGCGAACTCAATCATATAATCAACATAGAATTGTAGAAGAAGCATCAGAACAGGTCGATGAAAAATCTCAGAGGAGAAGAAAGAATCGAAGAACGATGTCAATTTGCGTTTTGGAAAGATTGATTCGCAAACAAATAGAAATCGATTCTTCCCCTATCGCAGCCGCCAGATGCGAATTGCTACCTAAACGCAAATGCAAATTTGCCAAGTTCACCTAAGGAAAGACTCGATTCAGAAGAAAGAGTTGATTCAACCCAAGAAAAAGATTCCAGAATCTGTTCGATTCAGAAACAGGTATCGTTTTTTTTTTTTTTTTATCGGCTATTTATGGGCCACAATGGGCTGGTCCATTAGCCCCAAATCCTCACCTATGGAGGACGGAGATGTCAAAGTCAAGGTATGTCAAGTGTCAAGCAGTGCACTAAGTCGTGTTGGTATCATTACTAAGTTAGAAAAAATAGCCTTTGTCTCAGATCAGTTGACTTGGAGTTGTTGCAGGCTGTGAAGATAAGGTTGGTGTATATCATTGAGTACTTTTGATTGGTATACAATTAAACATTAGGTTGGCATAGAAACAAGTATTGGACATAATGTCATGCTTATAGTCTAAATAATAAAGTTTGGTTCACATTTTCCATGCTTTCTTTTAAGTTTTAATGTTTCAAAAGTAAACACTCATTTGTATGCTCAATCGATCCCCAACCTGCTATCTAATGTCTCTTCTCCTTTTTGCACCACCCAGAATCATCTGCGGTATTGCGGTGGCTCACCAGAATAACGATTTAAGGCATAGACTTTGGCCCTCTTGCAATAATATTTCTTCATCACAAACAATTAGCTTCGTTCCTGATTCATAACTCATCATCAGGTAGTGTAGTACCCTCGAACAAACACTCGCAATCGATCTGGAATCAGCAGCTTCGTTGGTCGTCCTTGAGTCGTCAGATTCATTTCCATTAATCTGGGCATGGCCTCTTCTTCGATCCGCAACTCATATAATCTTACCTTGGAAAATTCAAGCTTCCTCAGCCGACCAAACCCTTGTGCGCTGATGCTCATCTTCCCTCCAGGGAAATCACAATCTTGCAGCACCAGTTCTTCCAGTCTCGGCAATTTCTGCAAAGCAGTTGTTGGGTCTTCCTCAAGATTTGATCCCTTAAGCTTCAGAGACTCAAGATTTGGAAAGATCAAATCCATGTCTATGGGAAGTCTCCTTATGTAACACCACCGCATTGTCAATTGAACTAAGGTTTTGAAACGAACTGCCTCTTTTGATTCCAACGATAACTTGACTTTGGGTAACTTCAGGGTTAGGACACGAAGATTTTTTAGTTTAGAGAAGGAAGCCAAATCCAAAGGAACTCTTTTCTGGTCTTTCGGCGTGCAGGAGTTGTCACGGATCTTCAAATCCCGAATATTTTTGAGTGACTCATGTTTAAGTGTGCTCCAGCTGTAGGATGAGATAGACCTCAAGGTCTGAAGCTCAACTGCTTCGCCTATTAGCAGTTCTCCTAAGAACTTGCCAGTGACATGCCTCAGTGATGTGAGCTTACGGAGATCGATTGTATCCTCGAACTCGTTGCAGTTTCCCGATGCATCTAGTGTCTGTAAAAACGGTAAGTTGGAGATAAGATCTGCTAAGCTGCTCAGACCAGTATCAGCGATCCCAAGGTATCTCAAGTGGATTAATTCCCCTATCACATCTGGTAAACTCGTGTGGGTATATCCTTTACATCTAAATAGAAGCCCTCCGAGATTAAGGACTCGAAGTAGCTTTAGTTTCAAGTTTGTAGTTTTGACATAACCTCCCACCAGTCCTCTCCCTTGTCCTCCGAAAAACAAGAAAGATCGCATTCGTTTGTTCACACGTCTATCGCACAAGTATTTGTTGTCCATAAGATGGTGAACCACTTCTCTTCTGCAAGTTGTAGAAAAATGCTGCTCGTTGTAAACATTTATAAAGTTGAGCTCTTTGGCCTTTTTGATAGCCATGTCCCTTAAAAGATCATGGATTCTACAAGACATCACCTTTCCTCTTTCTATTCTTTCAGCTTTCACTAAGCTTATGTCTATCAGCTCTTCGATATGATGTCGAGCCACATCTTCCATCATCAACTCTTCATCCTCGTGTAAAAACCCTTCTGCTATGAGTAAGTGTATCAATTTCTCTACATCGATCTCATAGTCCTCTGGGAAGATACTGAGGTAAAGAAAACATAGTTTCAACTCATGTCGCAGCTCCTTAAAGCTTAGGTTAAGCAGAGTGGAAATGTGAATGGAGCTATCCTTTAGGCGTCGCCATAAACTAGAACACACCTCATTCCACTCATTTACCCTCTTTCTACACAAAAGCCCAGCAAGAACGACTATAGCAAGCGGTAATCCACCGCATTTTTGAACCATTTCTTTTCCGATTCTCCGCAGATTTTCATCTACAAATTGCATATTCCTGAATGCTTTATGTTCAAACAAGTTCCAGCTTTCTTCAAAGGTCAAGAACCGTAACTTATGGGCGTAGACTCTCTGGTCCACGCCTTCAGCTACGTCTCTAATACGCGTAGTAATGATGACTCTACTTCCTTGAGAATTAGGTAAAGCTCTCTTCAAGCTCTCCCATGCTTCTTTCTCCCAGATATCATCTACCACCACCAAATACTTTTTTCCTTCTAGTAGACCATAAAGGTAAACTTCTAATTGTTCCTCATCAAACATCCTTATCTTTTCCAATTCTTCTGCAGAAGTCACTCCCAAAGATCTAATGATTCTCATAACTATGTCTGCTGCTTTAAAATCTTGGGAAACATAAGTCCATGCACGGTATTTAAATCTTTTCTTCACATCGCCGGAGTTATAAAGCTTCCTAGCAAGAGCAGTTTTTCCGAGACCTCCCATGCCGAATATGGAGATCATATATCTATTGTTATCCCCATCATCCTCAAGAAGCTTTGCCAAAAGAACCTTAGCATCATCTGCCAAACCAACTATACTCTCTTCCTGATCAACAGATCGAGCACGTCGGAGCTGCCTCACCCTCAAATTTTCTCCTGCTGGAGGCTCATTGAAGCTTCCTATACCATAAGTCTCATGCTTGCGAGTAATGTCCAAGATTCTTCTCTTGAGGGTTCTGATATCATCAACTATGTTGTACGCATCCATCTTCTCGCCTATTTTGTTGGTCAATCTCATTAAACCTCGTCTTTGTGATCTTTCTTCAATTTTGAGGAAATAGATGTCCAAAACATCCTCCACATCATAAGCGAACTCTAAAACCAGTTTTGTCCACTCTTTTGAGACTTCATCTTCTCTTTCACGAGCTTCAACATCCTTGAGATAAGCTTGGATGCACAGCAACTCCCTCTTGAACTCCTCTAGATCGTCTTTGACTTCCATCAACATTGACACTTCTTTGATGAGATAGCCACCAATCTTTCTCACAACGAACCCTGTGATCGCATCTACCATCTCAACAGGATCGAGTTGAAGGATCTCAAAATATGAACAAGATTGAAGATATGTTTTGTTTTGACTTTGTGGATGTTTGTTTTTGACATTTGATCAAATTTATATCGTCTCCTAATATTCTATTGACAGTATGTCCAATTGTTTATTTTGATAACAATATTTTAAGTAGACGTGTGATACCAAGACACACTATCATTTGTCAACTATTCATACGATTTTTGTTTGAAAGTTTCAATTTTTTCATAAATCACAAAATATAAAAACACATATATATATATATAGAGCAAAATACAAAAGAGGTAAAAACATATATATAGAGAGAAATACAAGAGGTAAGTCCAACTATAACATGTAAACTAAGGCCTTGAATGACAATAGTTTTTAGAGTGGTTCTTGGTTTTAGATTTTTCAAAAATCTAATTTATAATCATTCATGATTTTAGAAAAAGTGGATTCTCTATAAGAAATATGGAATCAGGATTTTGATGATTTTTTTACGTTTGTGAAGAGAATCCAGAATCTCATTTATAGAAGTTTTAGGAGATTTTGAAAAATTAAAATCTACAGAAAATCAAAAACCAAAAAAATAAAAAAACCAAAAACCAAAAATCAAAAACCAAAAGCCAAAAAACCCTAAAAAAACTATCAAACATTCATGGCCTAATATTGGTGCTTAGTTGTGTTTATGTATGCAAGGGCTTTTGGGTTCTGTCTTTAACTAAGAGACATGAAACATGTAACTTGAGTTCCATGGTCGGAGGAGCTGTGTTCTTCGGCTTTTTTGACATCTAAGGGTTCATTAGTTTAAACTAAGTACTAGAAACAATAAACAATAAAAGAAAACCAAGTAATAGAAATATCTCTTGTTATGACATATCTGATATATGCCTAATTGTTTGTGGTATACAGGGGATTGCCTAGGAAAGGCATCTGAGGATTAAAGCATTCATACACCATTCTGGTAAACTCACACTCTGTTGGTCATATCTATACAGTTAGAAGACAATCTGCAGAGAACAGTGGCGGACCCATGTGATAGTTAGTGGGGTCAGCTGACCCCACAAAAAAAAAAAAAAAAAATTCTGATTTTTTTGAAATTGAAAATCAACTTTGAACCCATAAAACTTTAGGTTTTTTTAGCCTATTTACTTTTTGAACCCATGAACTTACTTTTAAAAAAATTTCAGCAATTACAAGACTTAAAATCCATTTTGTTTTTGACCCCGGTAAAAAAAATTTCTGGGTCCGCCACTGGCAGAGAAGCTGTGTTCCTCTCAGTCATATATATGTTGTCATCTTTTGGAACTTCACTTAGGTTGAGGTCAGTATGATCTTTATACATAACCTACTTTAGATTGAGGTCAGCCGATTCAGTATGTTTTGTTCTGGAGAAAGCTTAGACAAGAGACTAAAAGAAGAGTAAAATTTGAAAGCCGTGTAAGGGCGGACGTAGGGTTATGTGAGCTGAAGTAAGTGCCTCATACTCTTTTTCATAAATAATGTAACTTTTACTTATGATTTATAATAGGAAAAATAACATTTCTTGAAGGTGTCATATGCTATCACTTTAAACCTTGAATATATTACATTAGCACTTTAAACCTTCAAGTTATTTTTACTAACACTTTAAACTTCAAAATTACCTCCCGTGTTTTTTCCGCCATAAAATTCACTACAAAATAGTTACCGGAAAGCTGACAGAATTTCTGACGATGATCTGACGAAAGTTTTTGATGGATTTCCTACAAAATAGTTCAGTCAAAATTTTTAAAATTCAAACGGCTATATCAACGTATATATTTTCCAACGGATTTCCAATGGTTATTAGAAAATCCGTCATAAGTTGTCCGACGGACTACCGATTGAATTATTTTGTCGAAAATCTACTAGATTAAGATTTCGTCAGAAATTCCGTTAGTTTTCTGATAAATTTCCAGAAATCCCATCACTACAAGAAAATTACCAGAAAACTAACGGAATTTCTGATGGGATCTTAATTTGATAGATTTTCGACAAAATAGTTATGGCGGTAATCCGTCGGAAAATTTCTGTTGGATTTTCTAGTAACCTCCGGAAATCCTTTGGAAAATATTTAAGTTTATATAGCCATTTGAATTTTAAAAATGCTGACTAAACTATTTTCTAGAAAATCTATCAAAAAATTTAGTCGAATTTCCATTGGAATTTCCATTAGTTTTTTGGTAACTATTTTGTAGTGAATTTTATGGCGGAAGAAACGCGGGAGGTAGTTTTAATGTTAAAAGTGTTAGTAAAAATAATTTGAAAGTTTAAAGTGCTAGTGTAATATATTCGAAGTAAGTGCTAGCATCTGACACTTTCAAGGTTAAAAATGTTATTTTTTTCATTTACAATACATCTAATGAAATTAACCAAAAAAATAGAATTTTTATGATTGTGCCCCTATGCAGAAAAACCTTCTAGATCCGCCATACACCCGTACTAAGTAAGAAAGAAAGTCGCAGATATAACTTACGTAGACAACTATTCATAACAAATCAGTTCATAACCACCGGAAATTTTGTGTGCCTAACATGCTAAGAGGCAGAAAATGTCACTTTCCCGGAAGCCATCAGGATACGCAAGTTCATTGTTACAAGAAAAAAAAAACTAGGAAAGACGTAGTATTTGGAACACCCTAACCTTAATTAAGAGTGAAATATAACACCTCACTTAAAAACCCAATTTCATAAATCTTTAAATTATTGCTAATAAACGCAATGTACAATCCACAGAAAAAAAAAAAAGGGAAACAATACAACTATCTAAAACACCACAGAAACATTCGTTAAAATCACAAATAATTATTCTTGCAAGCCAAGAAATCCAATTGGCTTCGTTCCACTACGCGTGATCCAGTTCTATTGCTGGTAGCCTCAAAAAAAAGCTCGCAACCGATCTGGAATCATCAGCTTCGTTTGTCGTCCTTGGGTTGTTAGATTCAGCTTCGTCAAACAGGGCATGGCTTTTTCTTCAATCTGCAACTCGTCTAATCTTACAAGGAACAATTCAAGCTTCTTCAGCCTACCAAACCCTTGTGCGCTGATGCTCATCTTTGCTTCCGAGTAACCACAATTTGTCAAGGACAGATCTTCTAGTCTCTGTAATTTCTGCAGAGCAGGCATTGGGTCTTCCTCAAGACGTAATCTGACAAGTTTCAGGGACTCAAGACTAGGAAAAATCACATCCATGTCCTTAGGAAGTTTCCTTATGTCGCAACGCAGTGTCAACTCAACAAGGTTTTGGAACCGAACTGCTTCTTCCGATTCCGACGATAACTTGAAGGTGGGTACCTTCAGCGTCAAGGCACGAAGATTTATCAGTTTAGAGAAGGATGCCAAGTCCAAAGAAACTCCTCTTTGATCTACCCACATGGAGTCGAAGATTTCCAAGTCCCGAAGATTTATGAGCGACTCATGTTTTAGTTTGCTCCAGCTGTAGGAGGAGATAGACCTCAACGTCTGAAGGTTCACTGCATCGCCTATTAGCAATTCTCCCATAAATTTGCCTATGACATGCCTCAGTGATGCAAGCTCGCGGAGATCGATTGTTTCCCTGATGGAGTCATTGCCAGATGCTTCTAGTGTCTGTAGAAACCGTAAGTTGGAGATAGAAGCTGGTAAATTGCTAAGAAACGTATCAGCAATTCCAAGGTATCTCAAGTGGATCAAATCTCCAATAACTTCTGGTAAACTCTTTTTCCCTCCTTTACAAACAAACCGAACACCTCCGAGATCAAACACTCGAAGTAGCTTCAGTTTCAAGTTAATGTTTTCAAAATCGCGCCCTACCAAATCATTAGATTCCCCAAAGAACAAGAAGGATCGCATCTGTTTGTTCCGGTGTTTCTCAGACAAGTATACATTGATCTGATGGTGAACAACTTCCCTTCTACAACTAGTAGAAGACTGTTGGGCGACCGGGTCGTTATAAAGGTGTACAAAGTTGAGCTCTTTGGCTTTCTTGATAGCCACATCTCTCAGAAGATCATGGACTCTACAAGAAATCACTTTTCCTCTTTCTACTCTTTCAGCTTTCACTAAGCTTCTGTCTATTAGCTCTTCAATATAATATCGAGCCACATCTTCCATCATCTCTTTATCCTCTTCTATAAACCCTTCTGCGACAAGTAAGTGTATCAACTTCTCTACGTCGATCTCATAGTCTTCCGGGAAGATACTAAGATAAAGAAAACATAGTTTCAATTCATGCTTTAGTTCCTTGAAGCTTAGATCAAACACAGTGGATACATGAATGGAGGTATCCTTTAGGCGTCGCCAGAGACTGTCACACACCACATTCCACTCTCTTGGTCTCTTCCTAGACAAAATCCCACCAAGAACGACTATAGCAAGCGGTAAGCCATCACATTTTTTAATCATTTCTTTTCCAATCATCTGAAGTTCTTCATCGACCCATTGCATATTCTTGAATGCTTTCTGTTCAAACAGTTTCCAGCTTTCTTCAAATGTCAAGAACCTTAAGTTATGAGCATAGACTCTCTCGTCCATGCCTTCAGCCACGGCTCTGATACGCGTAGTGATGATGACTCTACTTCCTTTATGATTTCCCGGTAAAGCTCTCTTCAGGCTCTCCCACGCTGCTCTCTCCCATATATCATCTACAACCACCAAATATTTTTTTCCCTCCAGAAGATTGTGAAGGTAAACTTCTAACTCCTCTTCCGCAAACATTCTGATCTTTTCCAAATCTTCCCCAGAAGCTACTCTCAAAGATCTTATGATTCTCAAAAGCATATCTCTAGTTTTATACTCTTGAGAAACATAAGTCCATGCACGGTATTTAAACCTTGTCTTCACATCACAGGAGTTATAAATCTTTCTAGCAAGAGCAGTCTTTCCGAGACCTCCCATGCCAAATATAGAGATCATATATCTCTTGTTCTCTGTATCATCAAGAAGCTTTTCCAAAAGAATCATAGCATCCTCTTCCAAACCAACTACAAGCTCTTCTTGAACGACAGATCGAGCACGTCGAAGATCCCTTACCCTTAAAATTGAAGTATTCTCTCCTCTTTGAGGCTCATTGAAGTTTCCTATGCCATAAGTCTCCCGCTTGCGAGTAACATCCAAGATTCTTCTCTTCAGGTTTTTGATATCATCAACTATGCTGTATGCATCCTTCTTCCTGCCTATTTTGTTGGTCCATCTCCTGAAGCCTCGCCTTTGTGATCTTTCTTCCAGTTTAAAGAAATATGTGTCCAAAACATCCTCCACGTCATAAGCGATATCAAGAACCAGTTTTGTCCACTCTTTTGAGACCTCATGATCTTCTCTTTCTCGAGCTTCAGCATCCTTGAGATAACCTTGGATGCACGTCAACTCCGTCTTCAGGTCCTCTAGATCACCTTTGACTCCTATCAACATTGATGCTTCTTCAATTAGATAGTTGCCTATCTTTTCCACAACGAACCCCGTGATCGCATCTACCATCTTCACAGATTGAGTTGAATTCACGAATCTCACCGTAAGCACAAGATTGAAGATATGTTTTTGTTTCCTTGTATCAACTTGACTTGGGAAGCCTTCACACTTTGACTTCTTGATATTTGATGGAATCTTATCCTCTCCTACGTAGCTACGCATAGTTTGTAAAAATGTCCAAAATATTCCAGCTATATGGGGGACCAATATTCTCATTTCTACTTGTCAGACGATCTTTAATTCGTGGAAGTTTCAAATTTTCATATATGTTGAAATATCTATCTTACATTTCGGTTGAGAAGTTGTAAATGTAAAAGTTTAGGATGTAGGGCATGTGTAAAGATGGAAATTCCATCGCAACTTAGGACAAAAAAAATTAACAAAAAGAAAAAAAAACTTAGGACAAAAAATTGTGTCATTTGGAATACAACAAAATAAAAAGCATAAAATACAAAAAGGATATCTACTAAACAATTTCTTATGTACTGTCATTTTTTTGGTGGTCCAACTACATGTGCAATAATATTTTATGGTTAGAGAAGAACACAACTCTAGGAAAAAAAATCGGAAAAACATTTGAAAATATGCAACTTTACTCAAATATCAAAAGAAGGAACCATTATCAGGACTCATAAAAAGCTCAAAGCAGTGTTTTCTCACTTACATTTTTAACTTCAAACAATGAAGTTTATGAAGAAGAAAACTCTTTTCCGATTCTCAGCACAACTCAGCAATGTAAGCAAACAATAAAATTAAGCAATTATTGAAAAAGATAAAGAAAACCCCACAAAAATAAAGAAAAAAGAGAAAAAAAATTGCAGATCCTTGGAGATAAAATAACAAGCCTAAGGAGCGTTACATGAACACGAGAACTTACTTCTCAATACCTTAATACCTCTCTCCAAACCGGAAAAACAGAGCACCGGTTCCATTGTTATGATCTACAGCATACTCGGCCCGTACCAAACCCAGTTTCACGCCTACACCATAGGATGAACCCTGTCCCATTCTCCTGTATACTGCTGTAGGGTTTCCCTTCACGTCCTTTGAGCTTCCCAAATCGTTTCCATGCTCAGCAAAGGCGTAGACATGCGTGTTCTTCACAGGTATTCTGATCTCAGCACCGAGCTGCAATCCATTAAACAAATCAGATAAGCGTTTTGTCGGGTTTAGGAAAAAAGACTGTTTTGTTTCGTGTGTTTGTTGTTTTACCTCGAGAATGTTTCTAGCTGCACCGAGCTCACCCATGTTGTAGCCACGGACAGAGTATGGGCCACCGAGGACAAAAGCATCATAGCTAGGAAGATCACCAACACAGCCACCATAATGCCCATGGAGGACTATAACTGGTGGCGGTGACTTACCAACGCCTTCTTCTACTTGCTGCAGCTGAATGAATCTTGTCAGGGTTAATTGGTGGCGGTTGAAGAACGGGAATTTGCTCCCAATACCCAGCCCCTGATCTACCTGTGATTTAAATACAGTGTGTAAAGCTTATAGAGTGTATACAGATGACTCATAATTATAATCTCGTTTAATCATTGGATAAGCAAACCTGAAAGACATTCCTCTCTCCAACAACTGCCCCATTAACAAACTTAGTATTGTCACGGGTGATGTTGGCTTGTAGAAAAGCCATTCGATCAATACCGGTACCACTGAGAGTTGTTGGAGGTCCATCAGCACTGATTCCACCGCTAGGTAGTAGTCTCTGACCATTTGCAGCGATGTGACTGCTTTCATCTCGGGTTGTTATCTCCTCCATCACGAGTCCATAGGTAAACTTGCTCTGACGGGTGAAGTTCTGCATGAAAATATGTTTCCTTCAAGTGTTTATAGGACAAAACAAGTCGACTATGGCACTGAGTATTGGCAAGCTTACCTCAGTTATATTAGCTTTCAAACCAGCTCGATCAACCCAAATTGGTGGCACTTCCTCAACACCAGGTCCTCCAGTGAATACAGGGCTTAGTTTGCGGCTGTTGAAGCAGCTTGTTTTGAATGTACGGTTGCGAGGATTGTAAACACCATCCAGATAAGGGTGTACATACTCTAGCTTAAACGAAAGATCATCCTGAGCAAAAAGAAAAAAATATAACATAAGGTTTGTACGTAGCACATAGAAACAGAGATAGATGGATGGTATCAAACGAAAAAATTAGCTGATTGAATGTACCTGAGGGTTCAAGAAGTTGCTAGTGGTCACTGAACCCATGAGAGACCTATTAAGACCGTGGAGGTTTCGATGTTCAAATGTAACAGACCCACCTGGCTGGAATGAAGCCTGATTCACATAAACAATGACAGTCAAACTCAATGGAATTTTTCGAATTTTACAATCTGTACTTGTTCCAGGAGGAAAGGATTAATACCAGTGTGGGAGCTCCACCACGCCCAGGAACAATACTCCATTCAGTACTGACTTCAGCTGACTTCTGTTCTAGCTCTTTCAGTTTGATCTCAACGATAATGCCCCCTTCGTTTTTCTCATCTGGGCGTGGATTAACTTCTATGTTAGAGAACAGCCCTAGTGAGTTGATGTTCCTGAGAGCTTGTTTCCCAGCTTCAATGTTGAAAACATACCCTTGGCGGAGCTGTCAACAAAACATAGATATTATCAGCAAAACTAACATAACAAACAAGTCTGGAATATGGAACATTTGTACAAGCCAAAAAGAAAAGTTAACACTGAAACTACATATATTAAGGTTGAACTAAAACCTTTTATATCCATCAGACTCAATTCAGTATAGAAAAATGCACTTTCTACGTTATCATTTACTTATGAGGCCATCAAAGTTACCGACACAATCATGATCACAACAACAACGAACTAAATTCAACTAATGACACATCTGACTTAGCAGAAATGAAGTCACATACCTGCTTGGGCAATTCTCTGCGCACGACAGGAACTTGAGTGTTACCTTCAACAACATTACCAAGCTTATCTTGAAACTGAATAACCAGCTGAGTTATATCTCCTTCCACAACTTCACAAACAACCTCCTTAGTATTTAAATTCCCAAAATTCACAACTTGAGCACAAGCATACCCTTCATCATGGTACCATTTCTGAACACGGTCCCTAATCCTCTGCAAAAGCCTAGCACTCACTTTCCCTTGGTCTCTCAGCATCTGCATCACCTCACCATACACAGGTGCAGGCAACAAACAAGGCCTTGCCCTATCAATTCTCCTCTTGTAATCCTTCTCCAAGCTCCTGTAATACTCAAGCTTCTCTTTATCTGTCATATCTGAGTCCATCTCAATCGGCTTCGACTGAACCATTAGCCCAACGTTAATACATCGGAACCTATCAGCAGATTGCCATGTACTCTCTGCAAACGAGATTGTAACACCTAGGGTTCCATCAGGCTTCGTCTTCCCTTCCAAATCAACCTTCTCGAACATTCCACAAGTAGCTAGGGTTTCAAGTTCCTTCTGCAATTGAGCTTTAGTGTAAACTCCACCAGGACGAATTGATACCATCTCGAAGAAGGAATCTTCAGTGCCAATTGTGGTTTGTCTCCTCCGGTCAAAGAACATAATGTCAGATACCTTATACTTCTTGAAACCACTTAGCTTATTCAATTGCACAACGATGTTCGCCGGTAAGCCATGAGAATCCCAATCCGGTGATTGTTCCTCATCAGCAACTGCCGGCGCCGGAGAAAACAATTTCCCCCAAAATCCACCATCATTTCCATCTCCACCACCGCCGCCACCACCAAATCCTCCGAAATTCCCATCACCTCCTCCTCCTCCGCCGCCGCTTAGGAACGATGGAAGATTCGACATTCGGAATAGAAAGAGTGACGCAGCGGATGAGACTGAGGCTACTGCTAGAGGTTTTGATAGGTTTTTAAGGAGAGAATCGTTTGAAGATGGCTCTGTATCTCGGCTAGGTAAGCTACTGCTGCATTTTATCGATGGGATGCGAGGAGATGGTGCGGAGATGCGAGGAAGGCGAGAAGTGGAAGGAGATAGAAATTTCCGGCGTGAAGAGAGAGAAGTAGAAGGAGAGGAGCTTGTTGCCGCCGGGATAAGCTGCCCGTTAACGGAGAAGGCGGCCATGGACGGAGAAGGATGAGGGAAGATAAGGTTTTAGAGAGGAGAAGGAAGTGAAGAATTTGGTTTCGGCGAAAGCTAATATGTACTTTGGGTTTTGTGCAGGTCAAAGAGATTTTCCTTTAGACTACATTTCGTTTTGTGTATTTACAAGAGAAATGCGTGCCGTTTTTATTAGTTGTAAACAGCACGCGTGTCTAGGGAGTGGATACAAAACTGCCGAGAGTTAGAAACACTGAATGCATTTGTTTCAAAGACGGCACTAATTTTAAGGTATGGGATTGAGCACTTTGAAATACCTAAGATGTCGAAATTTTGATTAATGCTGCTCTATTAAATACTCCCTCCGTTTCATATTAGTTGTCGTTCTAGATTTTAAAACGAGAAAACGTCTCAGATGTCCCTAAGTGGGAAAATGAAATCTCTTATATCCCTACTTAATCTATATATCCCTCATTAAGTCTGTGAAGACGAAAATACCCTTTGGATATAACTGGAAACTAGTTATACCCAGTTATATCCAGTTATACCACACATATGAGATTCGAACCATGGTCGCGCGAAGCGGATGAGCGCGCGTAGCAGATACTTTTCCACTGAGCCATAGTGTTTTGCTTGATATCACTTACAATTTAAACTATATAACATGTGGATAGCGCGCGTAGCAGATCATTAAGGGTAAATTTATCTTTTTACGAGTGAGGGAGTTTTCAGATTTTAGTTTTAGATTTAAGGGCTTTTCAGATGTTGGCTCTTTTAAAACTCGTTTCATATTAGTTGTCGTTTTATGTTTTCAATGCATATGTTTGATAAGATTTTCAACTTTGTCTCTTGTTTTAATGTCTTGACCAATGAAATAATATCAAATAAACATTAATTAGGGGTAAAACTGAAAAATTAAATGTTTTCTTAATATGTGTGAAACAACCTTAAACGACAACTAATTTGAAACGGATAGAGTAGTATTTTACATAGAGACAAAATAATGCTTTTGGGAAAAAACAATTGACAATTTTTTTTTTACATGTATATAGTCTATGATGATTTTGTAACTTATGCATTGTGTCCAGAGTTCTTTTTACATTCCACAATGTAGGCTTGTCTCTGTGTTTCACAATATAGTTCATGTTATCTGTGCTTTGGACTAATCTAGAACTATTTAAGTTGATTTCAACTAAGCTTCAAGTGTGTTCTTTCTCTTTCTTTACGTAGAGGCAATATTTTTGGTAGTTCTGTAAGGAGTTTCTTTGTAATTTCCTTTTTCCATTTTTCTCTTAAAAACTCTATAAATGTGAGTCCTATTATTCAGCTCAAAACGTCAATTTCTTTGGCAGAGACTTTGTCTTCCCTTTATGCTTGAGGCCATGACTATTTTAAGCATTTTTTCTTCTTATGGTTTGTCCAAGAACCTCGGAGAAACAAGACTTGCGGATATGCACAAGTTATTTTTCTTATATGTATCTTATGATGTTGTCTTAAGATCAGAGTTCTAAACAGAAAGTCTACAAGACTTTTGTTATTCTCAAATGTCACGTCAACTTGACGCTGTAGCTGAGCTCGAAAGCTTAAAAACACATGTTGATCATTCTGGAAATCCCAGTTTCTCAACACTTAGCCAGCGTCACCAATGTAAGTCTCTCCAAGAAATGATCCGTTGTCGCAATTTTCCATTTTGTTATCTTGGTTTGAAACCCGTTTTGTTTGATAAAATTTTCAGCTGGTGAAGCTTCAAAGCGGTCGCCTAATAGTTCCCCAAAAAAGGAAAGTGAGCATCAAGGAGAACATTCCCACCATAAGAAATCTTTGTTCTCTAAAATGAAGGATAAGGCGAAAAAGCTACAGCACAGTCTCAGCACCAAGAAGAGACATGATGAAGAAGGTGATTCAACCATGTCACATTGTGGCAACACCGAAGATCATGAAGTTAGAGAAGGAGGTTATGCTTCATTGTCACCACGTGACAAGTCGAAAGACCGTAAAATTAAAGAAGAAGGAGAAGACGAAGAAGATCCTGAATATCTTGGAGCACCAAGTAAATCAAATTTAAGCAAAGCTGCATGATTAACAACCACTTTCTTTGGAATTGCTTAAGACTGATCAATTTTTTTGTGTTATTTCCAGTGTATGAATCAAAGAAAGCACCTGAAGAGTTAAAGGAGACTGCGAGACAGCATCCCCGAGAAACTCCTGTGATCACTGAGACGAATGTTTTGCCTGTTCTCCCAGCTAAACACGATGTTGAACATGAACAAAAATATTGTACTGGTTCCAACACAGAAAATACTGTGATCTCTGAGAAGAATGTTTTATCTGATGTCAAGCAAGAGAATCCTACTGATTCTGACACAACAACAGTAACAGAAGCAATGACTGAGAAGACATGGAAAGAGTACACAAGCCAAGAATCTATTAGTCCAAGCAAGACAGTAACAGAAACTGTAACAGAGACGCTAGCACCAACATACGCTAAAGTCTCTGACGCAACTCATGCTATAACTAAGAAGATTCAAGACATGGCTTTTCCAGAACAACCAAGCAAGACAGCAACAGAAACTGAAAACGTTAATGATGTTTCAGAAATAAACACTGCCGGAACTAACCATCCCAGTGGCTTCAATACTAAGGTACTATAAACTTGTTTATATGTGTTACCTCTTCATATATGACTGTGCCTTTAAGTAAATGCATCAGTCAAATCATCTTGTGCTTGTAAAAATGTGGCGACTAGGTATGGGACAAAGGCGTGTCAATGAAGGAATATATATCCCAGAAGTTTGAGCCTAGCGAAGACGATAGAGAACTATCTCGAGTAATATCTAAAGCTATCAGTCCTCGTAAAGCTTCTTCTCAGGCTACTAGTTTTAGTAGTGCCACAAACATGGTAGCTGCTCCAAATTCAGTAGACAACAAAGCTCCCCTTTTAGCCAACACCAATGAAAGTGAGTTCCTCTTAATAGTTTTCAACTAATACAATTTGATTTAACCATTTGATATGTATTCTGATGCGTTTGTTCTGCTGTAGTTGTTGAAGAAGAAAATCATGGGAAGATACTTCAACCAAACTAAAGAACAGAGAATGTTTCATTAATCTGTGTATCATTTGTGAAACCTCTTTGTAAGAAAGAGACTTTCTAGCTCAATCCTCTCTTTCCCTTATTAGTTATTATACCAAAATCCAGATTCATATTGTCTGAAGTCTGTTGTTGATATATCGAGTTTTAACCTAAAATATTTTCTGCAAGTGCACAGACAAACGCAGTAGTATATGGGGTATCGAATCTACAGAGAGCAAGGTTACACTATGAAATTATAGATTTTAACTTAAAGCTAAGACAATAATGTTGGTTGTGTAAATTTCGGAACAACAACAAATAAAATAAATCGATGTAAAACAATTAATAAAAAGCACTAGGTTAAGGCGTTTCGCCGGTGATCCGGAGACAAGGCTGAGCAACTATTCAGGGCTAACTAACTACCGGTCTAGAACTCAAACATAAATAAATGTTGCCCCACTCTCGTGATGTATCGACAACTTTATCTAACAACCTAGATACCGAAACTCTCGTCTGGACCTAGCGAAGACGATAAGCATTAACAAGCGGGTTCAATCTGTTCACAATCAATCGCAACAATCAACTCTCGCTGGTTGCGCACCAATTGCTCACCAATGATTTATCTACCAACCTAGAGCACTCTCGTGAATAAGTTTAACCTAAAATCATAGACTAGGTGATCAAGCTAATCTAAGCATTACGAACCCCTATTGGCGAAGACATATAAATTCCATTCCTATTTGTGCTCAGCCATTAGCATCCTAAATCACCATTGAAAACTTTAACCTAGCTAAGGATCTACTCACACATAGCAAAATCAAACACAACCAAGCAAGGAGATGAATTCATAATTCTTATTAAAGAGAATAAGGTTCAAGAAAACTTCTCAAACAGAGTTGTGGTCTGATCGATAATGGGAGAATAAAAATCCAAAGCTGAGTAGTACAAATCCAAAGTAGAAGAACAAAGTGGTGGTGTCTTAGAACTCTCAAAAAGTAACGTAGAACGTAAAAAACTCAAGTCTGAGAACGAACTCCTCTCCCCTTCTTTTTAAGTCTGAGGCGGCTGGCCTCTTTTATTCTAAAAATTAAATAAAAAATGTGTCTAGGTAAAATAGGAGGGAGCAGGTGCTCGCCAAGTCCAGAGCAGGTGCTCCCGCGGCGAAAAATCGACTTTTGGCTCAAAATTGCTTCTTTTGCTCCAATGTTCTCCAATATCTTCAATCCATGCTCCAAAGCCTCCAAATACCTGAAAAGACACAAAAACAACTAGAAAAGACTCGAAAACAATATGAAAAGACTTGTTAATATGGGACAAATTCCTAACACATCAACTCCCCCGGACTTAGACCTTTGTTTGTCCTCAAACAAAACAAGATCAAGAACTGAGAAGAGGTTTTGAAAATCACGGGAATTCACTTGCTTGTTGGAAAAATGAATTCGGACTTCATACCTTCTTCACTGGACCTTAGGACATGTACCGTAATTAGCCGTGGGGTTCATAACCTAACCTTAATAACTCACAACCCAACAGAAGTTTCGGAATCCCCACTGTCATCTCTTACATAGATTAATGAAATAAAAAGTACAGTGATCTTACCAAGGGAAATCGGCCCAAAGGGTGCTGACTTCTTCTAACCGAAGACTCTCTCCCGCATGCTCTTCTCTTAACTCTTTCCTCTTCCGAACACAACAACATTTTTTTTTACTGAGGCTTTGCCTCACAGCCATCACTTTTCTGATGCTTCTTCTTATTATTATTTTTTATGGGACGAATCTCCATGAGGTCACAAAAGATACACGGGTCTACGCATCATCCCTTGGTTCACTTCAAAACTTTTAGTTTCCCTTACAACAAGCTTTTCATGAGGTCACAAAGGATACACGGGTTTACGCATCATCCCTTGGTTCACTAGAGCTTGTTGCTTTGAACTCTTTTTTTTTTTTTTTATGAAAATCGGACCAAGAGGAGAGTTGGAGAGAAAAGAGCATACTTTGTGGAGAGTTGCAGTGTCTTTTATGGTTCGAATAGGTCTTGCCCAATGGACGTCAAATCTCTGAGAAAGAAATTAAGAGTCAAGATTAGAAACCGAATAAAAATTAGAGATGACATTGGTTCAACCTATTTCCCGCTGAGCGTGAGCTTTGGAGAATGCTTAATCCGCCCAATGCCTTTCCGATACAGAACTTTGGCCAAGCTGTGAGTCATACAAGTAATCCTTAGTCCGAAAATAAATCCAATAGATCAAGTTTATAATTTCCAAACAAGCTTTTGACTCAATAAAACACTAAAACAGACTCGATAAGATAATAATAAAAGTAAACCAAGCAGCAGGACCTGATTCACTAAAAATCTAAGACTCTTGGGACTGACACAACAACGAGACTCAATAGAATATAAAATAAAATAAAATAACTAACCGCTCCCCTGGACTTAAATCACACCGTCTCTAGTGTGAAAAAGAACGAGAGAATGGTGACAAATAAAAATAAAGACACACACGGATAATACAATGATGATAGAGGGTATAGGGGGATATCACCGAGTAGTCGCGGTGTCATGCTCGTCGCCCATGGGGCACCCCTGGTGAAGGTGCTGCTCGCCTTCTTGCAATGGCTGCCCGGAGCCTGAAGTTGAGTTTGAAGGCTGGGGCGAGGCAGCAGCTGCGGCGGTGGTATGGCAACATCCTCGTGCCAATGTTTCCATGATCCTCTGCATGAGGCTATTGTTTCTTTTCGTTGACTCGATCATCCACCTCTGACTAGCCTCAAAGCATCATCAGAGATGGGTGGAAGATCAAACTCACCTTGAGTAGAGGTGGCATGATAAGGAAGTGCGAGGCGCGAGACTGGAGTGGCGTCATCGTCGGTGCCATGGCGAGATATGCTTGGACGAGATGTGCTCGGCCTAGCTGATGATGATCGGGTCGGAATGGCGATGAGGTACTGCGGAGGTGGGTGGAACGCAAGATCTTCCATGGTGTAGAGCTCAGTCACGACTGGGTTCGGAAGCTCGATGAGGTTAGACTCTCCGGTCGCAGTAATGAACTGGTAGTTGCACGGTGCGAAGATGATCTTGGAGGCGAGCAGGTGCTTCATATCCATCCGTGACAGCTTGGTGACACATGAAGCAGCTGAAAGATCTACTCAGTGATGGTGAAATAGTGGAGTTAGGAGACTCCCTATTCGCTCAACTCGTGGCCCCTTGTTGGTCTCGGTTGGGCTGTCCTTGATTCCGTAAATTACCTCGGCAAAGCAGACTCCCAAGTTGGAATGGTACACCTCGAACTGTTCCGTGTTTCCATCGCCTACAATATGACCACATCCCAAGAATAAAAGCAGCAACTAATCAATATGGACTTTGTTACCTACAGCTCGGGCAAACAACATGTTGCTGAATATTCTCGCACAAATGCGAAGAGCGGGATGACGGAGGCGGTTCTGGCTCGCAGAGTTGGACGAGGCGATGTGGCTCCAGAAATCTTTGGACTGCGAGAACTTCTTTGGGAAATCTAGATTGGTTACTGTCTCGCAAAAACCATACAAGACGCAAAAATCCCACATAGCTATATCATATTTCGTTCCTCCAGCAAAGAACGAAAGCGTACCCTCATCAAGTGCTGGTTGGTTCAGATCCTTGTATGTGAGGGTGGCAGTGGCAAGACATTGCCTAATGAGGTCAGAGTAGAGGACATCTTCCTCTAGTGCGAAGGACATGCAATGCGCTTGGCTTAGGACTTGCCGAACTTGGTCTTGGAGACCCAATTGCTGCAGCGTAGTCTCGTACATATACCTTGTAGGCTCCAGCTTCAGCCCAAGGAGCTGATTGTAGTAGTAAGCGTCGCGTGTGTCCCACGAATCCGGTGAGAGTGGCGGAAGCTCCTTGATACTGAAATCAAAGGGAGTGTTTTCGGCTCGGGGCCACGGGTGCGTGGCGAGTCTCTCGGTGGGGGTGGATGGCGTGGAGGCGCTAGCCTTGCCTTTCCCTTTGTTGGCGGTGAAGAATTGCTTCGGAGGTATTGTCGAGATAAGGAGGCGAGATAAGACTAGGATTCGGCGGAGCAAATTTTGTGGTGAGCTCGGGCTCGCAGCTGAGATGATACGGAGATTGAAAGCGTGAAGTTGCGTGCCGAGAGTTGCAGCGGAGAGAGAGAGTAGCGGTGGCGTGAGAACCCTGGCGCTGACAATGTGGAGAGCGTGAACGTTGATAACGTTGAGCTCGGGGGTAATGGCGGTGAGTTCACGGTTTTGGAATCGTGAAGAGGAGCCTCACGAAAGACGAGCCGAGATGTTGAGAGAGAACGGCTGGGAGAGGTCGCAAAAGATTATGAGGCGGAGATGACGGTGACTGCGGAGGATGAGCGAGAGAGATCGGAGATCTGGTGGCGAGGCTCGAGAGAGTTCGCGGGGAGATCAGTGATGGCGAGAGCGTTGAAGTTGCGGATGAGGAGATCGCTTCTCGCGGAGAGAGAGTGGTGGAGAGCTTGCGATTTGGGAGCGTGAGATATGAGAGAGAGAGTGGTGATTTCGAGTTAAGGTTTTGGAGATGCTTGGTCCGAGATATAAAGAGGAAGGATGTAGGGTTTTTGAAATTTGATGGCAGGTGGGGAACCGGTGCATGCACCTGCAAAATAGAGAAAGAAGAAATTAGTGGGATTGGGAAAAGGAAAAATTTGGATTTTACCTTTTGTTTGTGTTGAATCGACGAGCACCCTAGCGGAGCAGGTGCTCGCGCCGGTTCTGGGGTGCTCGATCAATTTCCCCCCTTTTTTGTTTTTTTTTTTTTAATATGATTAAAAATTGAAATCACAAATAAAAAGTTAGTATCGAAAGAAATTTAAAACGAATTATGTACAAGAAACCTTACCGGTGGGTTGCCTCCCACCAAGTGCTTGTTTTAAGTCGTTAGCTCGACTTTGTAGACTGTTTAGGCGTGAGGAACATCACCTAAGGCGACAGTATCACCTTCTCCAATGTGTGTATTAGCAAGATATTGCTTGATCCTCTGGCCATTCACCACGAATTCGTCTCCTTTAGAATATAGCAACATTATAGCTCCATGTGGTCTAACCTCCTTGATCGTTAAAGGGTCAGACCATATGGACTTCAGCTTACCTGGGAATAATCTGAGACGAGAGTTGAACAATAATACCTGATCGTTGGGAGAAAAACTCCTGGGGATGATCCTCTTGTCATGGTAGGCTTTGGACCGTTCTTTGTAAATCCGCGAGTTGTCATATGCGAGATGCCTAATTTCCTCCAACTCGTGTAGCTGCATGGATCTCCTTTCAAATGCTGGTAGGATGTCAAAGTTGAGCAATTTAATAGCCCAGGCCGCTTTATACTCCAGTTCCACCGGAAGGTGGCATGCCTTCCCATACACCAAATGAAAAGGCGTTGTCCCCAACGGAGTCTTATATGCGATCCTATACGCCCATAGAGCATCATCCAACTTCATAGACCAATCCTTACGCGTGATGCTCACTGTCTTCTGTAGGATACTCTTTATTTCCCTGTTGGAGATCTCGACCTGACCACTAGTTTGAGGGTGATAAGGAGAAGCTACCTTATGTGTAACACCATTCTTCTTCAACAAGTTCTCAAAGACCTTGTTTATGAAGTGTGAGCCTCCATCGCTAATCACCACTCTAGGGACTTCAAACCTCGAAAAGATGACACTCTTGAACATCTTGATAACCACTCTAGCATCATTAGTTAGGCTAGCCAGCGCTTCAACCCATTTAGAAACATAGTCAACAGCCACTAGAATGTACTCATTACCGTAGGAGGATGAAAACGGTCCCATGAATTCTATACCCCATACGTCGAAAACCTCAACTTCCAGAATAAAATTTTGGGGCATCTCATTATGCTTACTGATGTTCCCTTGCCTTTGACATGCATCAAACCTAGAAACAAATCTGTTTGCATCACGGAACATCGTCGGCCACCAATAACCGGCTTGTAAAGCCTTTGAAACCATCTTAAATGTGGCAAAGTGCCCAGCATATGACGAACTGTGACAATGGTGTAGAATCTCAGGGATCTCTGCCTCAGACACGCATCTCCTATATAGCCCATCTGAACACTGCTTCTATAAAAACGGCTCATCCCAAAAATACCGCCTAACATCGCGGAAAAACTTCTTCCTTTTGCTTCCCACTAGGTTCTCAGGAACCTTGTCAGCAGCCAAGAAGTTTTCAATCTCTCCAAACCATGGGAAACTAGAGGACTGACCGGTCTGAATTGATCCACAAAATTTTCGGGAGCAGGTGCTCCCTCGGGTGCTCTGTCGGGTGCTCTGTCGGGTGCTCGGTCGGGTGCTGATATAATAGATCTGTTCATCTGGTAGATTATCCTCCATAGGTGTCTCCTCTTCAATCTGCAACCTGCTCAAGTGATCCGCAACCCCATTTTTGGACCCTTTCTTGTCCTTGATTTCTAAGTCGAACTCTTGCAACAAAAGGATCCACCTCAATAGTCTGGGCTTGGCATCCTTCTTTGTCAACAAATACTTTAGGGCAGCGTGATCAGTGTGAACAATTACCTTCGACCCGACGAGATATGACCTGAACTTCTCAAAAGCGAAAACAATCGCCAATAACTCCTTCTCGGTAGTGGCGCACCGACACTGAGCATCGTCCATCATCCGACTAGCATAATAAATCACGTGGAGCTTCTTGTCTCTCCTCTGACCCAGAACAGCTCCCACAGTAAAATCACTCGCATCTGTCATAACCTCAAATGGTAGCTCCCAATTTGGCGGTTGTACTATTGGTGCACTAACTAAGGCTCCCTTAATGGTGTGAAAAGCCGCCAAACAGTCACTATCCAATTCTAACTTCACCTTCTTACACGACAATCTTGTAAGAAGCCTAGCAATCTTAGAAAAATCCTTTATGAAACGACGGTAGAATTCCGCATGTCCCAGAAAACTGCGGATCCCCTTAACCGAATTAGGCGGTTGCAAACTCATCATGACTTCTATCTTTGCCTTGTCAATTTCGATACCTTTTTCTGATATCGTGTGCCCAAGCACTATCCCATCTCGGACCATAAAGTGACACTTCTCCCAGTTGAGAACTAGATGCATCTCCTCGCATCTTTGCAATACCCCAACACAGAAATCATCCATAAACACTTCTATAATATCCTCAATAAGGTCAGTAAATATAGACATCATACAACGTTGAAACGTTGCTGGAGCATTACACAAACCGAATGGCATACGACGGTACGCGAAGGTGCCATATGGACATGTGAATGTCGTCTTCTCTTGATCGTCAGGGTGGATAGGTGTCTGGAAAAATCCTGAAAACCCATCTAAGAAACAGTAATATGGATGAGTAGCTAGACGCTCTAGCATCTGGTCAATAAACGGTAAAGGAAAATGATCCTTGCGAGTAGCAGCATTCAATTTCCGATAATCTATACACATCCTATATCCGGTTACTGTCCTAGTCGGTATCAGTTCACTCCTATCATTTCTAATCACTGTGATACCTCCTTTCTTAGGGACTACATGCACAGGACTGACCCATTTATTGTCAGATATCGCATAGATAACACCAGCCTCTAGAAGTTTCATTATCTCTTTCTTGACGACATCTTTAAGATTCGGGTTTAACCGTCTCTGATGCTCGACAGAAGTTATTGATTCATCCTCTAGGTGTATTCTATGCATGCATAAGTCGGGAGATATACCAGTGATATCATCTAGTGAATATCCTAGAGCCTTCCTATACTTCCTCAATTCACACAAAAGCAAGGTAATCTCTACATTATTCAATTTCACATTTACTATAACTGGATAAGTGGAGTTCAGACCAAGAAAAACGTACCTGAGCCCTACTGGGAGGGTCTTCAACTCAAGCCTTAGAGCTTTTAGCTCACTCCAAGAGCCACCAAAAATTAGATTTTCTGGAGCAGGTGCTCCCTGTGCTGGCTAGGGTGCTCGTTGGGGTGCTCCCTTGTCCTCGATTTTTGTGCCTTCTCCCAGGCTGAGAATTTCATCTCCTTCCTCCACTCTGATGTTGGAATCAAGAAACTTAGCAAATCCATGGGTGTCTTCACTCAGAAAACCGTGTTCACCCTCGGGTTTAGTCAAAGCGACTTCTAAAGGATCATTCGCCAAAATTTCTTCAACCACATCTTCTGATATCTCTGACCCATCATGGATCACAAATGTCTGTCCATCAATCATCGGTTTCTTGAGAAGCTTGCTCATCTCAAACCGAACTAACACATCTCCAAGACAGAGATCAACTATGCCTTCTTCAACATCAATGATAGCACGACCCATGCATAAGAAAGCTCTTCCCAGAATCAGTGGGTCCTTGGGTTCTTCATCAAGTTCCAGAACCACAAAAATCAGTTGGGATAAATGTATCCCCAATTCGGACGTGCATATCTTCAATAATACCCATCGGAAGCTTTTTAGACAGATCTGCAAAAACCAATGAGATCTTTGTAGGCTTGAACTTGGTGAATCCCAGACGCTTAGCCACAGAATATGGCATTAGATTGACGCTGGAACCTAAGTCACACAGAGAACAAGCAAACGTGCACGGTCCTATCTTCACAGAGATAACAAACCTCCCGGGTTCTTCTTTCTTTGTCAACACCTTACTCTGAAGTATGGCGTTGCACTCCTTAGAAATAATCATTACATTCTCTTCCTCAACAACCTTACCAGCAACCAGCTCTTTCATGTACCTCTTAAGCGAAGGCATCATTTACACGGCATCAACCAAAAGAAGGTTCACCGTCAAATCCTTAAGCATCTCCTTGCACTTTGCATCCTCCAAATCCTTGCGAGATTTCTTTGGAGGTACTGGATAAGGGACCTTAGGTACGTAGACTCGTTCTGGTAAAATTTCTGGGGTTTTTGAAATTTTTGTGGGAGCACCCTGTGGGAGTAGGTGCTACGGAGCAGAATTGGGGTACTCGCCGGATTTTTCTTCAGAATCATTTGGAACAGTTCCCAGAGGTGTTCCTGAGCTTGATCCAACCTCAAAATGTCCATCTTTCACAGCAAAATCACTCTTTTGAGCCTGATGCTCGGTAACTATCTCCTTAACGTTTCCGTGGAAGCTTGTCATCGTAGGTGGTGCCAGCAACTTTCCACTTCTCAACTCCACATCATTCATGTGATACTCATTCATGGGTAATTCTCCTTTAGTTGGAAGAGCTCCAGCTGGTCTCTTGATAGCCTCGGCGGTTTGAGCTACTTGTATATCTAACTTCTTCACATACGCGGTAACAGCTTCATACTTAGCATTCATATCAGTGTACATGTGATCTACCTTGGCATTAATCTCAGTAGACGCCTTCTGTTGGTTAGCCATCAGTTGCTGCATAAGACTCTTCAGCTCATCTTGAGATGTAGGCGCGGACACAGCTTGTGATGGTGTAGCGAAATTGGTGTGTTGTTGTTGGTTTCCTCCTTGGAACCGATTCTGATTCTGATTAGGGATGTATTGCTTCCCTTGAGTATTGCTGGAGTAAAACTTCTGAAAACCCTGAGCTTGTGGCAACTGATTCATACCCCCTTGTTGCGGATAAACTTGGTCTTGTGGGTTCTCGACATTGGTGCTTCGGTAGAAGAGGTTGGGGTGGCGCCGATAATTTTGATTGAACCCACGGTTCTGGACATATCCCTGACCACTCACATAGTTAACCTCATGTACTCCAGCATCGTCATCTTCTTCAAACTCTTGAGAAATAGGCACAGCCCCATTCTCTTCCACAAACTTGACCAGTTTTTGACTTTCGCGTAGGAGTAGGTTTACCTTCGCTGTCAGCTCATCAATCTTCTGAGTGTCCACACTATTAATTTTCCTGGACCTATCATACTCAGGAGACCTGTTGCTAGAGCTTGAAGCAAGGTTCTCAATCAGCTCAAAAGCACCATCTCTAGTCTTGGTCATAAAAGATCCGTTACTCGCAGCATTTAGGGTGTTGCGGTAATTCCATTCAACTCCATCATAAAATATTCCCAGAATCTGTTCATCTTTAAAACCGTGATGAGGACATTCCCTACGGTATTCCTTCAGTCTTTCCCAAGCTTCACAAAAAGCTTCACCAGAATGTTGTTGGAAAAATGAAATCTTGTTTCGTAGAGCGGCTGTCTTGGACTTAGTGTAGAAGTGGTCCAAGAAGGCAGTTCTAACTTCATCCCACGTCCTCAAAGAACCAGCTGGCAATGACTTTAACCATCTTTGAGCCTTGTCAGCAAGAGAAAACGGAAACAGCTTGCATTTCAGAAACTCTGGCGGTACCCCATTCGAACCGGTAGTGCTGCAGATTTCTTCAAAGTTTTCGATGTGGTCCATCGGTATCTCAGCTGGCAGTCCGTGAAATAGGTGTTGTTTTACTAATGAGATCATCTGAGGTTTGATCTCATAGTATTGTCTCTGAATTGTTGGAGAAACAATAGCTGAACGGTTTTGATAAAATGCATGGGGATTATCCGAATCCCCTATACCCGGCTGTACTCGTGAAGCTGGCGGTTGATCTCTTCTCAACTGAGCAATCTGATCCCTTAACAACTGTAACTGAGCAGCCAAACCATTGTCTTATTCAGCCATAATTACCGGAGCAGCTGTAAGTCTCTTTTGACGGTTTTGACGTTCGATGCGAGCTAACTCTTCGGTGCAATTTCTTCTCGTTCTTCTACTGGTCATGCACCTGACACATAACAGAAACAAATAAAAATAAAGATCAGTAGTTTCTTAGACTGAAAACAAAATCAAAAATCAAAGGTAACGCAATTGGTCCCCGGCAACGGCGCCAAAAACTTGATATGTCGAGTTTTAACCCAAAATATTTTCTGCAAGTGTACAGACAAACACAGTAGTATATAGGGTATCGAATCCACAGAGACCAAGGTTACACTATGAAATTATATATTTTAACTTAAAGCTAAGACAATAATGTTAGTTGTGTAATTTTCGGAACAGCAACAAATAAAATAAATCGATGTAAAACAATTAATAAAAAGCACTAGGTTAAGGCGTTTCGCCGGTGATCCGGAGACAAGGCTGAGCAACTATTCAGGGCTAACTAACTACCGGTCTAGAACTCAAACATAAATAAATGTCGCCCCACTCTCGTGATGTATCGATAACTTTATCTAACAACCTAGATACCGAAACTCTCGCTCGCACCTAGCGAAGACGATAAGCATTAACAAGCGGGTTCAATCTGTTCACAATCAATCGCAACAATTAACTCTCGCTGGTTGCGCACCAATTGCTCACCAATGATTTATCTAGCAACCTAGAGCACTCTCGTGAATAAGTTTAACCTAAAATCATAGACTAGGTGATCAAGCTAATCTAAGCATTACGAACCCCTATTGGCGAAGACATATAAATTCCATTCCTATTTGTGCTCAGCCATTAACATCCTAAATCGCCATTGAAAACCTTAACCTAGCTAAGGATCTACTCACACATAGCAAAATCAAACACAACAAAGCAAGGAGATGAATTCATAATTCTTATTAAAGATAATAAGGTTCAGGAAAACTTCTCAAACAGAGTTGTGGTCTGATCGATAATGGGAGAATAAAAATCCAAAGCTGAGTAGTACAAATCCAAAGTAGAAGAACAAAGTGGTGGTGTCTTAGAACTCTCAAAAAGTAACGTAGAACGTAAAAAACTCAAGTCTGAGAACGAACTCCTCTCCCCTTCTTTTTAAGTCTGAGGTGGATGACCTCTTTTTATTCTAAAAATTAAATAAAAAACGTGTCTAGGTAAAATAGGAGGGAGCAGGTGCTCAGTCGGGAGTCTGCCATGAAAAAATCGACTTTTGGCTCAAAATTGCTTCTTTTGCTCCAATGTGCTCCAATGTGCTCCAATATCTTCAATCCATGCTACAAAGCCTCCAAATACCTGAAAAGACACAAAAATAACTAGAAAAGACTCGAAAACAATATGAAAAGACTAGTTAATATGAGATAAATTCCTAACATATCAGTTGTATACATATGAGATTGAAGATTCTAATGTATCTTTTTGTTTTTTCATTACTTTAGTCTCTACATGCTGAGGCAGAAAGGTCTTGTTTGGTTTTTGTTTGCTTCTTTCTTGTAGTTGACTTGTGTAGAAATAATAAAATATTTCATCTTCAGAAAAAACAAAATATTTGATTATTTGATTAATCCAGGTGGTCAAAAAGATGAACCTGTTCAATGTTTCAATATATATTGTATTATGGATAATGAAAATCTTCATTCGAAATTCTGAATTCCACTAGTATGATTTAAATACCATTTTAAGAGATTAATTATGATTAAAGAACAAGAATGGACGGTCTGGTACAACAACAGTTGACCTTCTCCTGGAAGAAAGTGGTCTGCAACTCATTGCCCACTACACACAAATCACCTACACAGATACGGTTTGACAAATTTGCAATAGACACAACAATGGCATTCACAGAATTGATTCAAACAACAGAGTAAAACCTATCTTGAGAACCTGCAATAATCTGAGAAATGGGAGCAGCATTAAGATCAATGAATGTGACCAGCAAGTATGAAGAAGTCAGGGAAGAATGGGAAGAAGATTACAGCCCTCAGAGGTTTTCTTACAAAGCTCTATACAAAGCCACAAAAGGGTTCAAAGAAAGTGAGTTGTTTGGAACTGAGGCGAACGGGACAGTCTACAGAGGAAAACTCTCGTCTAATGCGCAGATTGCTGTAAAGAGAGTTTCTTTGGATGCAGAACAAGATACGAAGCATCTCGTTTCTCAGATTGTTGGTATTGGGAAGTTAAGGCACAAGAACCTTGTGCAGCTCTTAGGATACTGCAGAAGAAAAGGTGAATTACTCTTGGTTTATGATTACATGCCTTATGGAAACCTTGATGATTTCTTGTTTAATGAAGAAAGGCCTAACCTTAGTTGGTCACAAAGGTTTCACATCATCAAAGGAGTAGCTTCAGCTCTTCTCTATTTGCACGAGAATATCGTTCTCCATAGAGATGTAAAAGCCGCGAATGTACTCTTGGATGAGGATTTAAACGGGCGGTTAGATTTTGGTCTAGCTAGATTTGGCACAAACAGGAATCCAATGCTTGGAAGTGTAGGTTATGTAGCTCCAGAGCTTATAATCACAGGAATGCCAACAACCAAAGCTGATGTTTATTCATTTGGAGCATTACTACTTGAGTTTGCTTGTGGAAGAATGTTCATAGAGTATCCAGGGAAGCCTGAAGAGTTTAATTTAATCAGTTGGGTGTGTCAATGCTGGAAAAGAGGAAACTTGGTTGGTGCCCGAGATGCTAGATTGGAAGGAGATTACGTCTGTAAGGAGATAGAGTTGGTACTGAAGCTTGGACTACTCTGTGCACAGTACAATCCAGAAGACAGGCCAAGCATGTCCCAAGTGGTGAATTATCTTGAAGGTAATGATGTTTTGCCTGAGATGCCTCCAGATACACCTGGAATCAGTATTCCCACACCATACAATGAAGTTCTTGCGTAACAACGCTTTGTCTAGTGCTCGGAAAGAATGGAACAGAAGAGAACCACTTCTCTCAAGAACCTACAAGAATCTGCACTACCAACTAAGTTACCAGAAATATCATTGGAAGAACGATATAATTTACGCAACATTTCTTTACACTTTTTTCCCATTCTCTTGTCACTATGTATACATTGAAATATCAAAAACAACAACAACTATGGTCAGGATACGCTTGTAATGTGATAATGGCATGAAAAAATTACAAACAAATAATGTGTTGACATAAACCATCTCTTCATATCTAAGTTGTCCTAAGTTTCTATAAGCTTTTTGATTTCTAAATTGCTAGCTAACTTTTGATTTGCTTCCGAGTTACCTTTATGGTTTTCTAGAAGAAAAAGTATCTGGTGGTGGTAGATGATATCTGGGAGAGCTTGAAGAAAAATTTATGAGGAAATCATAAAGGAAGTAGAGTCATCATCACTACGCATATCCAAGTTGTGGCTGAAGGCATGGACCAAAGAGTCTACGCCCATAAGTTATGATTCTTGACATTTGAAGAAAGTTGGAACTTGTTTGAGCTGAAAGCATTTAGGGATATCGAAACAATCGATCATGAACTATAGAGAATCGGAATAGAGATGGTTCAAAAATGTGGTGGCTTACCGCTTGCTATAGTCGTTCTTGCTGGGCTCATGTCTAGGAAGAAGCCAAATGAGTGGAATAATGTTTGTGCCAGCTTATGGCGACGCTTGAAGGATAACTCCATTGCGATGAATGTAGAGATGTTGATTCACTTACTCATAGCAGAAGGGTTTATACAAAAGGATGAAGAATTGATGATGGAAGACATGGCTTGGTATAATATCGAAGAGCTACTAGACATAAGCTTAGTGAGAGTATAGAAAGAGGAAAGATGGTGTCTTGTAGAATCCATGATCTTCTAAGGGATTTAACTATCAAGAAAGCCAAAGAGCTCAACTTTGTACATGTTAAAAACGAGCATCATTCTTCGACAACTTGGAGAAGGGAGGCGACCCAATAGTTGTTTTCCCTTCTACACCTGTATCAAAAGAAGATGGTTTCAGAAGACTACAAAATATATTTGAAATGAGATGCTAATATATTTTATATATCTATTTTTTAAATAATGTTAAACAAATGATTCTTAAATTATATATATATAGATTTTTTTAACCTAAATGATATTAGCACAAATGATTATGTTACGGTGTTAAATTAAATTTTTGAAATAAGTCTATATTGATACTTGTGTCATTTCTTTAAGTTTTTTTTTTGGAAAATGTTATTAGAATTAGTATTTATATTTCTTTTGTTAATTAAACAATAAAGGTATTATAGTGTTGACAATATTATAAAAGTGTAAGTGACCAATGTAGTAAAAAAATGTTTATATAGACAAACTCCAAAAAAAACTATACTTTATATCCAATTTTCCTTATAAGGCATCGAGTAGATGTGTCGCTTCATTGCTGGTAAAAGATAAAACAACTAATTCACATTTGAAATAAATGATATATTTCCCATTAATGCTAAATATATTACCATATATGGTATCTTATCTTGAACTTGAACAAATATATGTTATCAATTTGTGTTAAACAAAAAATTAGAGAAATCTGAAAATATAGTATAAAGTGAGGGACAGTTTTCAAATTTAACATTTATGCCTACATAATAAATAAATATGTATAATCATTAGAAGTGATATTCACGAGTTTTGCAAATGGAATTAAAAAAGCGATGAGCGATTAGCCCCAAAAAAAGCTAACCGCTTCCAACGTTGAAACACAACGTACTACCGCTAAATTAACTGCTGGTAAAACAATATAATTGTAATCAAGATAGAAGTTTGGCTACGGAAGATCAAGAAGATGCTTTAAGGAAAACTACCATTGGACCGCCTCAATTTCTCAGTATATTTACACATATTTCTAAACGTAAGAAAATTGTTTTATCTTTAAAAAAAAATTTGAATTCAATAAATTTCATGAAAAATCAGAAAACTGTGTTAAAGTATGCAACTGATTTGGGTGACCACAATATATATATATATATATATATATATATATATATATTATTTGCATATTTAAAATGATTTTAATTTTTTTACGAAACTTGCATTGACGATATAAAATATTTTTATGGTTTCTAAAAGAAATTGATTTACCTTAGGAGTTTTTTAATTCAATAGATGTCATGAGAAATAGAAATCATGTCAGAAATAGAAATAGAAAATTAATTCGTTTGACAACGACAAAAAATATATATATATATATATACATATATAACAAGATTATTCGCGTATTAATGGTAATGATTTTAACTTTCCTACAGAATTATCCTCTGCTCTATATTCCATCACCGTCCATGCGATTGTGAAACGTTACCCCTGGCCCTGATGCCTATTAAATGGGCTTTTAAACTAAGCCCAATAATTATGGGCCTAGTCTATCTATCTTCGTATTATTTTTATTTATTTTTAAGTACCATCGAGAATTGATGAGCGATTAGTATTTACGTCCAAAACTTTTTTCCTGTTTGAGAACCTGTAACGTCAGCTGACCAGAGCCCGAGAAGCTCTCTTTTGTTTCCATTTTCATGAGCTTGTATGTGTTTGTGTATCTCTATTGAATTTTTGTTTCTCTCACTCACATCATCATCTTCAATATCTTATCTTCCTTCTCTCCTCTATCACTCTTTCTCTCCTCTGTTCTACTTTTCTCTAAACCTTAATTCTCTCACGGAGTCACGGCCATCGAAGTAACATCTTAAGTGAACTCAAGTCAAAACTAGATATCGGAGACTATGAACATACGAAGTTCCAACGGATATACGGTTCAGAAGTTTTTCAGAGTCTACATACCAAATGAAACAGAGAATGACATGGTACGGTTTTTCCGATTTTGAGATGATATATCTGGAAAAAAAACTTGAAACATTTAGCTTCAGCACACATTTTTTTTAGGTTTTAGGTTGTGTTTCATCTTTGATGTGACAAATTCTCCGGTAATAATATGACATGTGTTTGAAAATTGTGTTCTGTTTCTTGAAATAGAAAGTAAGAGATGTGTTTATATTTTTTTCTACAGAATCTACCTTTTGTTTCGGACAAGATCTTAGGAACAACTCTTCCTCGGAAGGTGACTGTTAAAATCGTGTCCTCGGGAAACATTTGGAGAATGGAAATGACAACAAAAGGTGAGAGTGGCACCGTGTTTCTCAGAGACGGGTGGAAGAAGATCGTCAAGGACGAGAATATGAAAGAGCCAACATTTCTGGTGTTTGAGTTTGATGGTTCTCGTGTATTCCACTTTTGTGTATACGAGGATGGTTCAAGGTGTAAAAGGATGATTTCTCCAATGGAAAAAGAAGTGATTGAAGTTGATGATGTTGTGATTGTTGAGGATGAAGAGAACACAAAAAGGCTTGATGAGTCGCAAAGAAGAAAAGAAAGAGGTATCCAAAAATACTTACATTTTTGAAGTTTATATGAGAATCAATGAAGTCTTTTGTAAGTGTTCTGTTTTCAAGTCATTTGATAGGTGGTACGAGTAGGAGACGTGCGTATTTGAGGGCAGACAATCATAAGTTTGATGAATATCTAGACGACGAACTGAATCCGTTTTTTCCTGTTGATATGACTCAAAATAGAACGGTAACATATGAAATGTGATAGTTTTTTTTAATTCAGATGATGATTATGTGGTTTTGTTATTCATTTATTTTGATGAGACCATAAACTATTTTCTGATTTTGCAGCGCGTACCAGCTATACTTATAAAAGACTACAACATGAAATTTCCCAACTTGGTTATTGTGCGTGACAAGATTGGCAAATTGAAGAGGAGAATCACGGTTTGGAAGAACCGATCCGTGTTTCTAACTGGAATCAACAGTATCGCTCGAAGGAATCATTTGAAGTTAGGTGATAAAATGGTATGCGAACTAAAGATGGTTGATGGTTATAACGGTATGGTTCGAGAAATCAATGTCCATATTATCAAAGGCTGATCATATTTTCACATGGTGTTCTATCTTAGAGAAGTTTATTGAAATGTTTAGGTTATTTACGTTCTTGTGTTGATCATGTTAGTTTTGCATCTGTTTCATCATGCATTTCCTAACACTGTCGTTGGAACTAATTTCGTTGGTGATATTTTTCTATCAGACTATCTGACTATCTCTCTGTAATGATATAACTCTGTCTTTTTGCTGCTTCCCATATAACATGTTAAGACATGGATCAATTAGTCCTTTTGTAGATTTTGGGATGAAAAACTCTAATAAGTACTATAGTCAAGAGGTCGATGTCTATGCAGAAGACTTCTTCAAAAAACTTAAAACAATGGAAAGAATACAGATTGAATTATAATTTGTGAAATATATAATTTAAACCTCTCATTGTCACTTTAGCCATTAAGCAAGTTGAAAAATTACAGAACACACATAGGCAGAGTATGAAAATGAAGATCAGATCTATATTTACTCAATTCACAAGGTCAAATATATAGCAAAGACAGAAGTGCAGATATATTCTTTATAAGTTATAACTATCAGCTGGAAAAAGACAGGGCATCAAATTGAAAGTTAAAAAATGCATGAGGGCAAGCAACCATCAATAGTTTTAAATAAATGGAGAGGAAGAGAATATAAAGAAGACTTGTCTAAATTATGACATAAGCATTTGATCCATCAGCACATAATAGTTTTAGTTTTCCTAAGTTTCATTCATGAAAGTTTCAACTCAGTTTCTTTGAAAATTCTCTTAACCCCAATCACAAAAAGAGCTGACCTTTTCTGCAATCTAATTGACCAGAAAACAAAACAAACAAACAAAAAAGAAAAATCAAACATTCAAGAGCTTTTTTTGGGGGGGGGGGGGTTTCTCAGCTGTTCCAAATGGCTAAATCTCTACAATCTCTAATCTTTTATTTGATAATCTCTGCTTATGTGGTCTCATTGGTGTTCGCTCAAGATGCGGACCAGTTCGAGTACTATGACTTCTCAAAGGCAAATCTTTCTCTTGATGGAATGGCAGCAAACCTTTCCAATGGCCTGTTGCAACTTACAAATAATACACAACACAAAACTGGCCATGCTTTCTACAAAGTCCCAATAGAATTCAATTCATCATCCTCCACTTCAGCAGAATCACTTTCTTTTTCGACGGAATTTGCATTTGCGATCGTTCCAGAGAATGGAAGTCCTGGTCAGGGAATGGCATTTGTGGTATCCCCTACTCCAGATTTGCGTTATGGTGATCCAACCTCCTTCTTAGGATTTGTCAACATAACAACTAACAATAAGACGGATACCCATATTTTGGCCATAGAGCTTGACACTAATGGAACTCCCGACGCTGCTGATATGAGTGATAACCATGTGGGAATTGACATCAACAGTATATTTTCTGTTGATTCTGCCGATGCAAGTTACTTTAATGGTACAGAAAGAAAGAACAACACTCTGGTGCTTGCTAGTGGAATAAGTATTCTGATCTGGATAGAGTATGATGGAGTTGACAAACTACTAAACGTAACTTTAGCTCCTATCCCATCTACAAAACATGGTTCCCCTTTCTTTTCAAGATCCATCAAACCACGTTTGCCTCTCTTGTCAAGAACCATTAATATCTCAGAAATTTTCATGGAGAGGATGTTTGTAGGTTTTTCTGGTTCAACAGGTAAACTCACAAGTAACCAATATATCCTTGGATGGAGTTTCAAGAAAGGCGGCAAAGCAGAAAGCCTTGACATGTCAAAGATTCTTGACCCTCCTCGACCGCCCAATCTGCCTCCACCCTCTACAAATCTGCACACTGAACGTCTAGTGATTATAATCTCTATTACCTCGGCAATAGTAGTTCTGATTATAATAGGTGGAGTTATGTATCTTTACCAGAAAAATAAGTATGCAGAGGTACTCGAAGAGTGGGAAAGGGAATATAGTCCCCAAAGGCTCTCTTTCAGAACCCTCTTTAAGGCAACCAAAGGTTTCAAGGAGAATAGACTACTTGGAGCAGGAGGTTTTGGAAAAGTTTACAAAGGAGAACTTCCTTCTGGTATCGAAATCGCAGTTAAGAGAGTCTCCCATGATGTAGAACAAGGAATGCAACAGTATGTTGCAGAGATCGCTAGTATGGGAAGGTTAAGGCACAAAAACTTGGTTCAACTCCTTGGTTACTGTAGAAGGAAAGGTGAATTGCTTTTGGTCTATGATTACATGCCAAATGGAAGCCTTGATGACTACTTGTTCAACACTCAAAAGCCAAAAAGCCTTAGTTTGTCTCAAAGGTTTCATATAGTCAAGGGAGTAGCCTCTGCGCTTTTGTATCTGCATGAAGATTGGGAACAAGTTGTACTACACAGAGATATAAAAGCAAGCAACATTCTTTTAGATTCCAATCTAAATGGAAAGCTAGGAGATTTTGGGCTTGCAAGGTTCCATGATCATGGCATGAATATTGAAGCCACGCGTGTGGTTGGAACTATCGGTTACATGGCTCCAGAGCTTACTGCGATGGGAGTAGCTACTACTTGGACTGATGTCTACGCTTTTGGAGCTTTCATGCTTGAGGTAGTATGTGGGAGGAGGCCAGTAGACCCAGATAAACCACGCGAAGAGATGATTTTGGTCAAATGGGTTGCCTCTTGTGGGAAAAATGGTGTTCTAATGGATACTGTTGACAGTAAACTAGAAGGGAACTTTTCATCTAAGGAGGCTGAGTTGCTTCTGAAACTAGGCATGTTATGTTCACAAAGTAATCCAGAAAATAGGCCTAGTATGAGGCAAATGATACAATACCTTGAAGGAAACGCGAGTATTCCCGACATATCATTTGATACATATGAATTTGGTATACCAAATATACGCGAAAGAAACAATGAAACGGGAACAACGCAGACAACCACTTCGTCATTAGCTAATTTCTCATATGACACTGTTACAGTCCTATTTGGCGGTCGATGAAGCATGTCCCATGGGTTTTATTGTGCCTTTTAATGTGAATGATTGTGTGTTTGTGATATTGTATTGTTTGCAAATAATGTCGGCAAACTATGCCTACAGCTACAACCTTGCCACTTTTATTTGGTCGTTTAAATGAATGTAAATCATATTAATATTGTGAAATTGCGAAAGATACTAAGTAAGAATACTAGTAACTTTCATAATGCATTTCTTTGTGGCTTGTCTCTCTATCTATCTGTAATGGCATGACTTTAACCAATCTCGGCACTGCGAATACACTGTAACAGCCAATCGGCTATATCCCAGGCACTGAATAAACTTTATAATGGCAAATCTCGTCATATCAGAAGGCGACATAAAACCATTAGACATTTGATCTCAACGGGTGTAATCACTGTGGATTACATCAAGTCGGCCGACAACCTAGCGGATCCATTTACAAAAGGATTAGCACGAGATCAAGTTCTAAAATCATCGAAGGGAATGGGTTTGAAGTCTATGACTTAAAGAGGATGTTTGATGGATACCCCACCTACGAGACTGGAGATCCCAGGATGTTGGTTCAAGGGGACAACTAAATCAAGTAAACTTAGATAAAAGCACTGAAAGACGTTACGTCACTACCCAGTTCTCAGATGACCAACAATGTTTCCTGTAAGTTTTAAAAGGTTAAGCATTGCTTTTAATGAATAAATCCATAGCTTTCATATATGCAGAGTATTACATGATACTTTATTATATGACATGAGCGAGTGAAAGTCACCTAGTGAGTGTGAAATGAGACCATTTCTAGGAGGATGAAGATCAGGCTATATTCTCCAAGTTCACTCATGATGTACCAGGCAAGTTCAAGGCCACAACGAACACAATAGAGAACTTAGTTCTATGAGGAAATGAAACTGGGTTGTACATGTTGTCTAAGTTTACATAAAAATTCGGGTGGTTCAAGACATCATGTTCACCTCCTGGCCAAGTAAACTCGACAAATATTAACAATGAGTGGTTCAAGGCTGAAATATGCTACTATCTCATACACAATGATTTTTCACTTATACTCTCGAAAGTCTGTCAGTCGTGTTTGTCAAGTCTGTCTAAATCTATCGAATCTGTAGAGTCATTATATGTTTAGAGTCATTTCTATTCATGTGGGAGATTGTTGGAACTCAATTTTGATTAAATATATTTGGCGAAATTTCCAGTGACTTTTCCGGTGAAGTCCATCACCAGAATAATCGGATCCTGGGATTTTTGGAATCCTTGTAATGAGCACTATAAGATAGTGTATTTACTTGTCAAAATCGAAGTCAATTTGAATGAGAAATGAAAGTCTAAAGTGGGTAGCTTGAAAGGCTTATAAAAACTTGTAATTTTGACTAAGTGTCAAAATGAGCAAAATATCCCACATTGGATGGAGGAAAAGTTTTCCACTAGTATATGTCGTGTTACACTTACACTATAGTTCACTAGCTTTGGGAAGAGATACTATGGAGTGAGAGATAGATGCCTATTATGCAAAATCACACACACACGCGCGCCGCCGCCGGGCCAGACCGGGCTTGGGCTTGGGGAATGTGGGTCTTTGGCCCACAAGGGCCTCTTTTTTTGAGACAAATTTCTACTAATTATTTAGTTAATTTTCTTTAATGATTTTTGCATTAATTCGGATTGATCTAAAAGTTTTTAGATTGTGTCATGAATATTTTCGTAAATATTCTCGAATCTTTATCCTTGCACGATAAGGAAGAATATTCGCAGAATATTATATTCTTGCGGATAAAGCTAAATCTCGCAGAGCTTATCTCTTCTTTGGGGATCAAGCAACTCTTCCATATATATTAAAGTTTCGCCTCCTTATCTCAAATCATTCAATAACGAAAATCAAAAAGCTTTCAGCAATTTTTTTTTCTCTTTTCTTAAAAGTAAGCCTCGAGAGTATATCGTAGATCTAGGTCGCAGATTCTATAATCGAGTGTCGCGATTATAGTTGTATTTTGGGATTCAAAAATCTCATCAAACTGCCATACTGCGGAAGGTTTATTGAATTAAGGAAAATGATCATATCTCGCCTCCGCGTATTCGTCTTTCCTTAATCGGATTTTCTTCCTGATTTTCAATCAAGGATTTTGCAGTCCTACACATAGTTGCCGTATACGTGATTTAGAAAGATGTCATGCCCTGCATATGCAAATGGAGGGTAGCAAGAATATCAAAAAAATTATCGAGAGAATATTTAAAATGTTGTAAGATTCCGAATATGTTGAATCCACAATGTCTCTGTTCGTTTTTAAAGGATCCTGCGAAAAATTACGCGACTCTGCAAATTATAGATGCATGTTGGGTGAAAGGCCCGGATCATGACAGAGAGTTTTACACCAGGTGCAGTAAAAACTAAAAAGTGTTTTAGAGGGGAATTGAACCTTTGGGCGCCAGAAGTGAAGTCTTGTTCTAAATAATATTGATCGGATTTACAGCCTACTGGTTTTTATTAGTATGGTCGTCGATATATATATATATAAGAAAATAATAGTAATATATAGCAAACGTATTTTGGCTGGATTTGCAACCTAGTAGTTTGTACTAGTATTGTGGTCGAGTCAGAATTAACCAGGTTCAAACCTTGGTTTAGATTTGCTTAATAAAGTTTATTTTTAGTATAATAGTATAACATCCCTACTCGCATATTTAACTTGCAACAAACGATTGCTCCTCTATCTTGCATGTGATTGGTATACCATCCTTAACCTTTGTTCTTTTCAGAGAATTGGGTGACGATTTTTGTTTCTTTCTTGGATTAATCAAAATTCACAATAATCCGTTTTCTATTTTACACACATGCATATGTAGAGTAACATCTTTCCAGGCTCCAAATGATTAGATTTAAAAAAGAATGAGATAGCAAAACTTGTATCAGTGGCCTCACTCGTACCAATTTGTTCAAAGTACACACATTCTTTTGGTAGAAGTTTATTTATATGATGAGCCTCTAAGCAAACAATTAACAAAAACCATGTGTCATTATATTCGAAAGTCACACAAGTCTCTCAAGATGATCATCAAAAACATGAGGAGTATTTCTTGAAATGATCAAAGCCAAGTAGTGAAACAAGAAACGAGTACTGTGTGTGTGACACAGAGTGGAACCAAGGCGGGAAGATTGGAGCAAGAGATCTAATCTGACATGGCATTAGTCAAAGGAAGTCGGTGGTTACTGACGTGGACATGAAGGCATATCTTCGAATCAAGGCAATAAAAGATTTGAGGATCTCAGCTATATGGAAATCTTCTGTGGATGACTTGGTGGAGTCATGGAGGCTACAAAGGAACTCATCGCTGTTCAGAAGCCACTCATATTGGATGAGAACAACTACAGTCACTGGAAAGTTCGTATGAGACAAAAGGATGGATCAAAAGTTCTTAAACTCAAAGAAAAATAGACAGACGCAGAAAAAGAATGCCTCAAAATTAAACTCTAAGGTGCTCTCCTCTATCTTTTGTGTAGTGGATCTACAAAAGAAGCTTGGGATACTTTGCTAAATTGTGAAAAGAACAAGAACCGATCATCTTGTCTCAAGATTTGAGAACTTGAGAATTAATAATGATGAATATGTTGCTAGCTAGTTTCTATTCTAAACCGAGTTCAATTGATAAGCTTGGAGTTGGTAGTCTCATAAATAAATAACATTTACTGCTGATCATGTAGATGAGAGAATTCAGAAACTTGAGGACAATGTAAGTCTAATGGCACGCAATTTCAATAAGATGTTGAAGCGTGATCGAGAAAGGACAGAACAAGAAGAACTTGAACATGATTCATAAAGGAGAATGCGACAGAACTCAGAGGAATGCTTATGAGAGGATAAGATATACTAAACCAAAAATATTAGGATGGATTGGAAGGATATAAATGAAATTACGTGAAAATATTGTGGCAATATTGAAAGTCTTTTAATATCTGGGCCCCGCACGATCGAGATTCTGTGGCGAAAAGTTCAGACGAAGCCACATCAAGATATGTTGATGACGTGGCGTGATATTATTGGTTACAAATCCGTTCCGGATAATAAATCATCATCTGATGAAAAACACCAAACATCGAAAGTCTTTCACACTCCCCAACGGATGTCTCATCTTCAATGTATGGCATCCACATTGTTTACTTGAGGAACAAGCAAACGTTCAAGCTCGCCGACCTACTCTAATGGCTTCCAGTTCCACTTCATTCCCGTTAACCACCACTCCACCGCAGGGTGTCAGGTTTAACCGGAGAAAACCGAGGTTAACCGTGTGGGCTAAACAAACGGGGTTTCAACTCGGGAAAACCAAGGGCGATGATGACTCGGAGGGAAAACAAACCGGGAAATTGTCAGATTCGAACCCATTCCGGTTCGATTTCGGTAAGTTACCGGACATGAAGTCGCTGATGCCGGTTGTGACCAACCCTTCGACCGGTTTAGCGTTTGGTAATAACAGAAGAAAAGATCCCGGTACGGTTTTCGTGGCCGGTGCTACCGGACAAGCCGGTATACGCATAGCTCAAACGCTCTTGCAACGAGGATTCAGCGTTCGAGCCGGCGTTCCTGACCTTGGAGCCGCCCAAGACCTCGCTCGTGTCGCGGCTACTTACAAGGTCCGTATATATATTTTTTAAGTACCTCGAATTTATAATCTGTCCATTTTCTAAACGCGATAATGATGATGATCTTGAGTTTTGGACACAATCACACTTCAGATTTAAGACAGCTATGGCAAATTAGAACTTTGATTTAGAGATTCTGCGATACGCAAACGCGGTTTGGTTTTAAAAAATTGCTTTGACTTGGCATGTATGTAACTCGGGGTGCTTTTTTCAATTTTGGTAATAATTCACAAAAACATGCGATGCAAATTAAGTGGCGTTTAGCGTTTTGATTTATCGTTTGACGATCAGCTTTTCAACAGATTTTATCAAAGGAGGAAGTCAAGAATCTAAACGCCGTTCAATCCCCATTCCAAGACGCTGAATCAATCGCTAAAGCCATTGGAAACGCGACCAAAGTTGTGGTTACGGTCGGGGCAACAGAAAACGGTCCTGACGCCCAAGTCTCTACCTCAGACGCGCTGCTCGTAGTCCAGGCGGCTGAGCTCGCCGGCGTCAGCCACGTGGCGATAGTTTACGACGGGAGCATCAGCGGATCAACGTACAATGTGCTAGACGGGATTACTTCTTTCTTCAGCAACCTTTTCGCTCAATCTCAGCCATTGACTATCTCTGACCTCATCGAGAAAGTGGCTCAAACCAACGTGGCCTACACGCTCATAAAGACGAGCTTGACTGAGGATTTTTCGCCGGAGAAATCTTATAACGTTGTCGTTTCACCTGAAGGGAGTAACAGCGGTGGCAGTAGTTCGTCCGAGGCCTACAAAGTAATGTAATGTATGCGATAAAAAGGGATATTATCACACATTACATTGAAACGAAATCATTTGGTTATATAGATTGGTTTTGATTAATGGGTTTATTAACTTGTTTGGTGCTCTGATTACTATCAGGTCCCGAAGTTGAAGATCGCGTCGCTGGTTGCAGACATTTTTGCCAACACTGCAGTTGCAGAAAATAAGGTAGCGTATAGCACAAGTAACTTACTCGTCAAGTTTGAAGCTTGATTACATCAGTTTTATGTGTCCTTTTGCAGGTGGTGGAAGTTTCTACAGATCCATCAGCACCGTTGCGGCCATTGGATGAGCTTTTCAGGTAAAATAAGTCTCTACATAGATGATTCAGGAGTCATTGTTGTTTGCTAGAAACGTTATAAGGGTATTGTAACTTTCGGATTCGGGTAAAACGCATGTTTTATATAGAGAGAGCTTAGAACTTAAATCACTGTTTTGTGTGAACTTCTTTTGATGTAATGTTATCTATGATAGTGCAATCCCGGAAGACGGTAGGAGGAAAGTGTACGCGGATGGGATCGCAAAGGCAAGAGCCGAGGAAGAAGCTAAAGCCGCAGCTGAGAAAGCCCAAGAGGCAGCAGTAGCAGCGCAACAGTTTGAGAAAAAGAAGCAGAAGCGCTCTGAAAAAGAAGTAGAAGCTGCTGAGGATGTGCAGCAGAAAGCAGAGGGAGTGGGAATCACAGTGGACAGTTTATTTAACAAGGCTAAAGATATCGGCTCGGGTCTTTCCTGGACTAAACTCGGTTCTCAGATATCCGAAAAAGAAGCAGAAGCTGTTGAGGAGGTTCAGCAGAAAGCAGAGGGAGTGGGAATCACAGTGGACGGTCTATTTAGCAAAGCGAAAGATATCGGTTCGGGTCTCTCATGGACTAAACTCGGTTCTCAGATCACTACCGCGGTTCAGAACGCTTCAGAGACGCCTAAAGTGCAGGTTGCTACGGTCAGAGGACAAGCAAAAGCTAGAAACTTGGCACCCAAGAAAGCAGTAGTGAAACAGAGAAACGTGAGCGCTAAACCCGCGGCATCTGTGTTTGCGTCCAAACAGAAGGAAGAGCGTCAGAAGAAGCCGGAGAAAGAGGTGAGGAAAGTGTTCGGAGGACTGTTTAAGCAAGAGACCATATACATCGACGACGACTGAAAACGCCATGAAACGGTAACGTTTTCAAACCGTACAGTTCCCTTTTTTTTCCTTCTGTTTCAAGTTAAATTTCTGTAATCATATAATACAAATCCTTTGTTGTTCTCTCTTTAAAACCCTTATGAGAAAGAAATTTAGTAATTTGATTCACATCAAGTAAATTCTGATTAAAAAATCAAAATAAGAAAAAATCACATTCTGAGGTATAGTAAACTCCTAACATATATCCATAATCCAAAAAAAAAAAAAATTGCTCTCAGAGATAAAGCATGAAGAGAAAGAGAAAGATCATTACTAGGATCAAAATCCTATCAGCTTGTTTTTATTTTGTTAAAGAAAAATTTGGACCATTTCTCAATTTGTGCATGTCATCCTTGCGCAGGGCCATGCTAATCTTCTCTGTATCGTTCCAATTTTATTGAATATCCCCGAAGGGACAAATCCTATCAGCTTGTTCATCGATAAAATGCTGAATTTGTTGAGCGTTGTTGTTTAAGAACACCATAGCCATGAAGACGAAGACGATGACCCAAATCCATCCAGTTCCTATGCCGCTTGATCTGACATTAACCTTCTTTGAAACGTTAATCTAACCACCGCTAAATTAGCTTACCAAAACCCTGAATATTGCAGCAACCGCCAAAATAAAGATCGCAGCCTGTGGCATCTTTGATCTCTTTCTTGTGTTTGTGTGTTTCAGACAAAACTAAATACTGTGTTTCTTTTATAATGCATGTTTAATCCTCTATTGTTCTTTTTTATTTCCATTTTTTTTGTCAAAGATCTTTTCCATTTTGTATTTAGAGTTGTTTTTGCTGATTTAGGAAAATGGAAAAATTGAATGCGAATTTTTTTTTCCTTTTTTTGTGTTTATTGAAAAAACAATATGATAGTAACAATCATCCCAACAGATTTTTGTTGGCATATATATTACAGGAATTTTCTAAGCCTAATCTGTTTGTTAAGTCCAAGAACTCAAGTTGAGATCTCTCCCTTGCTTATTATACACAAGCAAACGTATAAGTTCCATAAGTATTACCAGTAATCTCCACAAGAACACACTCCATTCTTGAACCGATGAAACCGGTTCACATCTCTAACCAGAATCTCCTTCTCCATAAACTTTGAGATAAACTTTGTAAACAAGTGACAGTCCTCGCACAAACGCAAGTTCTTTGTGATTCTGATGGGTTCTCCTTTTGCTGTATTTATCAGCCCAAACGCTAACGCCAATTTCTCACTGTGTCCCAACACGATTCGCTCTTTCTCGTCCGTCTCAAGCTCATAAAGAACTCCTTTGGTCTGTGGTATGTACCCTTTCTCCTTCATATCTTCAGCTAACTTAACCAAGAAAGCATGAATCTGTTCCATAAGAGGATTAAACTCATCCACTGAGACAAATGAGTACATTTTCCTCCTTACTTCCATCCAGCATCGACCAGGCAGCTTCTGTAGTCCCCGGTGTTCTAGAAGCTTTTTAACTCTCTTAACCTCATCCCACATCTGAGCTTCCGCGTAAATGTCTGCCAATAACACATAGTTCCCTGCATTTTTTGGTTCAAGCGAAAAGAGCCTTCTACTCGCCCGCTCTGCAAGCTCAACATTACCGTGAATTCTACAAGACCCAAGAAGGGAACCCCAAACCTTGGGACCCGGTTCAATCCTCATTTCTTGTACAATCTTTGCTGCCTCGTCTAACCTATTCGCCCGACCTAAAAGATCAACCATACAAGCATAATGCTCGACTTGTGGTTGTATCCCATGGTCTCTCCACATTGATTCAAACAGTCTTTTTCCTTCTTCAACAAGTCCCTCGTGGCTACAAGCTCCCAAAACGCTGACAAATGTTACGGGAGTTGGGGAAGCCCCATTGGCGAGCATCTCTTCAAATATCTGAATTGCTTTCCTTCCATACCCATGAACGCCATAGCTTGATATCAAGGAATTCCAGGATACAACATCCCGGTCACGCATTCGATCAAATACTCTTTGTCCCACTTCGAGCTTACCACATCTACCATACATTGTCACAAGAGCACTGATCACCGGCAATATGGAGTCAAGCCCCCGTCTGAGTATGTACCCATGAATCAATCTCCCTTGCTCTAAAGCCGCAAGCGAAGCACAAGCTTGAAGCACACTCACCATAGTCACAGAATTCGGGGATGAATCTTTGGTTTCAGTCATCATTTCACGGAAAGTCCTCAGAGCTTCAAAAGCTTTCCTGTTCTTTGCGTAGCAAGCGATCATAGCGCTCCAAGAAACAACGTTTCTCACGGGCATTCCACCAAACACATGGCTGGCATAATCCACACAGCCAAATCGAGCATACATGTCCACCAACGTAGTCATGATATAAACATGAGAATTATATCCGCGTCGGGTAAGATGCGCATGAACCTCTTTCCCTTTTGTCAGATAACTCTCCGTGCATTCCGATGCAACACAAGCCTTGAGAACATAAGTGTATGTGAACCTATCTGATTCGAGTCCAATCCTATTCATCTTCCAGTACAAACCCAACACTTCTTCTCCATGACCTGCTAATGTAAGCGCCCGGAACAAAGCGTTCCAAACATATATAGTTCTGTTACGCGTTTTATCGAACACCTTCCGTGCGTAATCAACTGATCCCAAATCCGAGTACATACCGATAAGCTTCGTAGCCAAAAAAGGATCTTGATCGGACCCATTATCCAGAATATGTCGATGAACGCGTAGAGCATCAGAAAGAGAGCTGCGATGGCCGCAGCAGAGAATCAGAAGCTCGTAGGTCTGTTGACTCGGGCTGGATTCTTGAGACAAGACGCGAATTGCCTGTTTAAGTTTACCCTCTTTGCACAATGACTGAATTAGCTGATTATTAGAGATTTTAGCTCCGGCGCCGGAAGCTGTCGAAGGATTGTTTAAGGCAACGGAACACGACGGTGGCTTTGGAGAACAGCGAGGTAAGAAGTTAACAGTATAAGATATTGGTTGTATTGCTTGAGGAGGGTGAGATAGAAACATTTTCCGGTGACTATGCTTTTCCCGATGTGTTTACCGGAAAATTCAAAATAGAAAAACATAAAATAATTTCGGCTTCTCTATCAAATCTGATTTCTGATCGACGAACGAAACAAAAAGGGCCAAAGGAAGTTATACTTTGGCCCTGCCACTAGTTTCTCTGCTACTTGGTTTCCACGTGCCAATCACGTGGTTAAAAATGGGCCTTTTTGGTTCAGGCCCATATTTGGACGGTTTTGAATTGAGTTGATCTTAAGTTTACTCAGTATCAAGTGATTCAGTATTTAAACATTGTGAGTTTGTGACGATCATGCTATTTACTTCCAACGAAGTCCCATGATCTTTAAACAATGATCCCAAACATCATCTCTTGTTGCGCATCTCGCATGGACAACATAACCAAGAAATCTCAAACAAGAATAACCCCCATAAAATCCATCTACCTTCTTACGACAAACTCCGCATTTCCAAGTCTCGTGTCCGAGATGACAGGTGTAAGAGATGCGATGATTATGACGATTGATGTTTATGATGCGTGTGGTAAATCAATACAATCTCGATGAATCATGAAATTGCATTGAAGACAGAAATAAAGACTTGGATCACCTGTCGTCCCATAAGCATCGCAAGTAAAGTTGACAAGTCTTGGAAGAAGGTGGAGTTGATGCTTATGGGTCGTTGGGCTCACAACAGAAACTGGCGGTGGGTTCGCCATAAAAAAACTCCTCGCATATGGTGACATTACAAACATCACAGTGGTAAAGTGGATCACAGTAGGAAGATTGTGATTTGATAAACTCTATATGGCAAAGAAGGCAATTCTTGTCAGCATACCCCGGTGCTCCGTATTTGAAAAACTTGAGAAGGTGTTTGGGATGACAAGTGTGGTATACGTCTGGAATGATCCCAACACATTCCCAATGAAAGAGCATATTACACAGACGACATTCATAAATGTGCTTTTCATTGATGTTGATCTTCATGTTGCACACTTTGCAGTTGCGCTCTCCCTCTAGGAGCAATGCCCTTACGTTCTTAGAGAGTAGAAGTGGATGCTCATGCCCTTTGGAAATTTCATAGGTAGCTGTGAAGATGAGGATGATTTGAGCTTGAGAGGATGTTTGATCCCAGGAAGAGACTCAACACATGCCTTGTGGAATAGAGTATCACACCCTAACTCATTGTAAACGTAGCCACCATAAAAGTAACTATCACCACCACATCTTTTACACCTGCCCTTACAAAACCGATCAAAGAGGAACAAAGGATGCTTGTGAACTGGTAACTCTACTTTTTCCATGGCGGATTTTCTAAATCGATCTCTTCTCTTGTGGTTTCAAAGTACTTATCAAGGAAATGAGAGTTTTTTTTTTTTGGGTGGATAATTGAGAAATGAGAATCTTGCTATTACAATTCAGTTTACAAATATACATTTAAATTGAATCCACACCACTTGAAAATATTTTTCTACCGCTACAGATCAGAGACAGGTGGGTCTAACGTAGTTCGATACTTTCCATGTTTTGTTCATTTTTTTTTTGGGTCAACGGTTTTTATTCATTTTACTACTCAAATGTCACGGCTATGATTGTTATTAAATATTAGGATCCTACTCATGGGGAACCAAGCCCAACCACTACTTTGATTTTATATTAGGATCCCTTTATATATTACGTTTAATCATCCACTTGAGTGGATCCAATATTTGTGATTAGGTTTTATTTTGGCCCTTTCATTTTCAACGTACAATTTGGCAAAAAAACTATATCATCCAAGAATTTTAAAAGGGATAAATTATCGTCAGCGTTTACATATTTCTATGATTGTTTCTATAGTTGCGAGTAAAGAAAAGAATCATAAAAAACATTAGCGGAGCTGGATGCAGCTTGGGGTGTTGTGAGAGTACCGAGTTTCCGGAGGTAAAACAGAACAGAAGAAGGGTTATTTTGCACCGCTAAACCTAAAGTATAAAAAGCATTCATTTCACTTTATTTGGTTTAATTACTACTTCTGTATACGCCCTAAATCCATGAAACATACTAGAAAGATTCAAATCTGTTCTTCACCGGCAAAGTTAGACAACTTTAGAATGGAACTAAAAACAGACTTGACGAAAATTTCCCAATAAGCTTCTTGTATATTCTCTACTAGGATTCGTTTCATAAATATTATTGGCTGCGTTTGAGACAGAAAAAACAGAGCCTGACTAGAGAAAACAACAACTACGACTATTGCTAATTAGTTTCTAGAGAACCCTCTGTTTTAAATGTTCTCGGATCATAAGAATCCACGAACCGAAGCATCCTTCAGTTTGTGTCCAATACAGATATAATGTATTTACACTAAGGGGTTCATATCTCAGCATGTGGAAATACAGAGGAGACGAAAGCAAGAGGAAAATTTTTGGTAGAAGAAAGATGATATAACTGTAAAAAGAAGTGGTAGAGATGATAACCATGTAAATATATATATTGTTGCCTTTGCAACTATGGAGAATTCTCATGGAGGTTCAGATTTTTTTCGCCTCTTCTTTTTCCTTAAGTCATAAGTCAGGCTCTGCAAATGGATATGAGAACATTCCTCTGTAAGTTAATGAATCAGTGAACAATCAAAAGTTTTCAGATTATTATCGATATGCAAACTCTAAAAAAATCCCTTTTGTATATCCATTGAGTTGCTATCGTAATCCAAATTCAAGAAACACGAGAAGTGACAATAGCTAGTTATGTACTTAGTGGGACAGGAAAGCACTTTAACTACAGTATTACAGATGGAAACCGCATAGCAACAATCTGAGATTTTGAAACAAAGAGGAAGTTGAACATTTTAGAGAAGCACTCAAATACCTTTTTCTCTTCACAAGAACCGAGGCCTCCGATCCGCAGGCTTAAGAATTTGGAAAGAGCACATTAAACTTTCATCGACACTCATCATTGCACCCGCATTGTCAAATTCACCACAGTAGTTTGGAGCAGAAAATATAGTCACAAGCTGTCTGTCAGCAAAGAACTCATACCCATCCTCTACAACCTGTAAGATACATTATAGCTTCTTGAGCAGAAGATTCGGTTTCACAAACCAAAAACGAGACTAGAGGAAACATATATACAATGTAACTAACCTGGTGGGCACGACAGACTAAATCCATATCGTTTTTTATTAGAAACTCAGCAACTTTGTCAGCACCAAAAGTGTAGGAGACACCGCGATCATTCATCCCCCAGCCCTTGACGTCTTTACTAGGATCAGACCAAAGAAGGTCACAGAGGACACCAGAGTCTGGAACATCAGTTGGACGCTCTATGTTCTTAATCTGTTCCACATTAATCAAATCAGGAGACAGTCCACCGTGCATACAAAGTATCTTTTCGTCTATGACAGCAGCCACAGGAAGACAGTTAAAAGAGTCTGTAAATACTTTCCAGAGCTTCACATTGAATCTTCGTTTACATTCGTCATAGAATCCATAGATTCTGTTAATAGATGCACATTCATGGTTTCCTCTTAAGAGAAAAAAGTTCTCGGGGTATTTGATCTTGTAGGCAAGCAGAAGACAAATAGTCTCCAAACTCTGCTTCCCACGGTCAACGTAATCTCCTAAGAATAAGTAGTTTGCTGCAGGAGGGAAACCTCCATACTCGAAAAGCCTCAACAAATCTGAGTATTGACCATGAATATCACCTGAAACAACACAAAGGCAGAAGCTAGACATCAACCTAGGAATACACCGGAATGGCGGAATCATCACAACTGATAAGTCAAAGATATTTCGATTGAAGAAAAACAAAAAATAGCAGCACAAGGATTTGATAATATCAAAGCAATGCGCTTTTGCCAAGAAATATCAAAATGAACACGTAAACCTCCAAGATTCTGAGACTTTCAATCGCCTAAAGATAAATGTTACACATCAACCTAGAAATCCACAAGCACTATAATCAACGATGTTTGAAGAAAAACAAAGAAACTAATCAATTTTCGCCAGAAAGACCAAAAAGAACTTGCTTTCTCTCAAAGGACCATACAAGCTCTATTACCATAAGCATACTAATAAACAGATTCTCTCAAGCAGACTCCAAGAACAGAGAAACCTCAACAAACACATCCATCATTAGGTAACATCAATTGAAAAAAGAAAAAGATTGTTCCTTTAGCTTCAAGAACAAAGTTCTCTTCTTCCCTACTTAGCATTCTTCAACCTTATGATATCCAAATTTAATGATCTTCTCATCTCCTTTACTTTTCTTTCTATCAAGATTAGCTGCTGCAATCAGATGATGCTAAACATCTCTCTCTCTTAACAATTCTACATTCCCACATAACTTCAATTCTATTCATTTCTACCCAAACATCTCAAAGAAAACTCATAGCAGAAGCTAAAAATGCAAACTTTTTCAGTAAAATCCAAACAGGAGAAGCCAAAATGATACACAATCAAGAAGAATCGCAGATCCCAGAGCTGGAGAATCGGATAGAGATTAAATACCGCAGATCTTGATGGGAGCTTCGAGCTCAAGAAGATTAGGCTGTTGAAGAAATATCTCTTTGGAGACGACGCAAAGCTGGCGGATCTCTGACTCGTTGAGCATAGCCTGCTTCGTCCCAGGCTTAGGGTTTCTGTAATCCAACAAACGTCGTATGATGTCGTCGAGAACAGCTGGGTCCATGCTTCCTTGCGATGATGATGTTCTCTATCTTCTAAAGTTTCAATCTTTCGGACAGGATCCGATCTCCCAGAGATCAAATTTCAAAATCTGAAACCAAAAAGTTCTTAACTTTTTTTTTTATTTCGCTTGCAAATGTTTTGTTTTTTACTTTTTTTGTTCAGAGAAATTTCTCTGATGGCTTCTTCTCCCTTAGACGTGGAACCAAAAAATTAAAAACAAAGTTTTTAAAAATCAAACTGGAAAGTAAACCAGAAAATCATTTGAATTTGAAATCATCGGGTCATTAAAGTCGACCTGATTCGATGGTGGATCAATATAATGTATTTTAATTTAATAATTTATCAAAATAGTAAACACAAGACAAAATATAATTCCATTAAAATAATTTATATTATACAATAATCATGAACTATTTTGATTTTTAAATACTTTCCAACACACTGCAAAAAAAAAAATCTCCTTTTTTTATTCTTTTGTTTCTCATATTTTTTTTCTTTAACAAAAAAATAAAAAATAAAATTTGTAAAATCTTCTGCTTCTATTTTTGGTTACAATAAAATGGCTAAACCTTAACATTAGCTCCTTTAAATGATAAAATATTATAAAGCTACGGAATCTTATAAATGTTGTGTTATATTTTTTTTGATAAATGTTATGTTATTTTGCAGATTAAAAATCACAAAAAAAAAATTGTGTATAGCATCTTGAAATTTAAAGTTATTATAAATAAGAAATGATTTGGAATTGAAAGGCCTTTTGTTTTGCCCAAAAATTAAATATTAAACCTCAAACGTTGACTATGTAAAATTTTCAGGATTTATTATGAACTCTTTCATGCATGCAAATATGCAATTTGGTTAGTTCTGCAACTTGGCGAGTAATATGATGTTTCTTTCGCCACCACTCCTTTTATCGGTCTTTATGTAACGTCACTTTCTCTATTTATTTGGATTTTTTTTTTGAAACAATATTTATTTATTTCGAATATTATTATCCAAAAATCATTTATCGTCACTTTCTCTATTTATTTAAACAATGATATCATTCAAAAATCATTTGGTTTGGTCGGTTCAAAACAACTACTATAAACTATAGCCTGGCCATTATTTCATCTGAACTGAATGGGAAGGGAATAATTCTCTAATTTGGATAATAAATGCGGCTCACTTACGTTTTTTATTTGTGTTAACTGAAGAAGCAAAATCATTTGGTCAACATTTTTCTTGATTTTCTAGAAAATGTTCAGAAAAATTAATTCATTATAAGTTTATAACTATATAACGAAAATGTTTACCAAAAGGTTCAAGATATGACTTCAAAGTTTAAAGTCTAGAAAGATTGCTTTGTATTATTGTTTATCAAAATTCTCGGATTACCATAAGTTTGAAATGATGATATAAACCTTTTTATTATTTAAAAAAAAAAAAACTTTATTGGTAGAAGCTTCTCAATGTTAAAGAAAGGATTTGGAATTTGATAGTTATGATTCGATTAAACCAAGTCAAAACAAACCGACCTAAACCGGAAATGGAAAGAAACAAAGGATACTTTATTAACCAGAAATGAAGAGGGAACACACCAACGGCAAGAAGAAGAGAAAAAAGTACCAGCAGATTCTAAGTATACTACTAACAAACTTTACTGACTAAAGAATCTCACAAGCTTTAGCTAAACACAAACCCCAACCAAAGAGCATAAAAACAGAGTAAATGGACAGAAGTATTCTACATAGTCTTGCATAGTTGCGTTTCATCAGCCAAAACTTGAAAAGTAGAGAAGCCACTGAAAACAAAAGTTTGAATCTTTGAAGAGGGAACAAGCGACAAACCAGTTTACCTTTAGTTTAGGAAGAGCAACAAGCTCGTTTAGCGCCTCCAGATGTGTCATCAACATTAATCGTAGTTCCTTGCCCAGGAATTGCAGAATTAGCTGCTGCTGCTTCTTGTGCAGCCAATGCCTTTTTGCTTATGATATGGTAGATCTCTGCTAAAATGGTCTGAAACGCTTTCTCGACATTTGTTGCTTCAAGAGCAGATGTCTCTAGGAAAGAGAGACCTTCCTTCTCAGCCAAACTCTGACCATCTTCCTCAGCAACGGATCTCAAGTGGTTAAGATCGGATTTGTTCCCAGCCATCATGATCACAATGTTGGAATCTGCATGGTCTCTCAGTTCGCGCAGCCACCTTAAGACATTGTCAAAGGTCTGTCTCTTGGTGATGTCGTAGACAAGAAGTGCACCCACTGCGCCTCTGTAATAAGCGCTGGTGATGGCCCTGTACCTCTCCTGACCTGCAGTATCCCAGATCTGGGCCTTAATTGTTTTCCCTTCCACCTGTGTGTCCGTAACACATTCACAGATTCACAGTAACAACGAGTTAGACCTCAAAAGTTGTATCATCCTCATTTTATGAACAAGATTGCTAATGTTCCAACAATTAAAAGTTAAGAACATATATCTACACATTGACAAAACAGCATCTCAAGTTGTTAAAATCATCTGAGCAACATTAACCATCAACATTTTCAATGCATCTCTGCATGTGCAACTACTTAAGTGTATAATCTATGTTAAAGTGCATCATAGAACTCTCTTGAAATATTTATTGGTTGACTTAAAAATTGTTTGAAGATGGACCAAGTCATGCACCAAAATTGAAAATAGTAATCAGAAGATACAATGAATTATTGAGGACAAGTTGTGAGAATCTTTTTTTCAATTGGCCCTCACGACCATCCATATATAGTCTTAAATTGAACAAAAAGCATCGCTCATGATTAATAGCCAGCACATCAAAGGTTCTCTCTTGCAATAAAAAAAACTATTAAGACAAGAGAACAATCGAATCAATCCAGTACCTGAATAAAAAAAAAATCCCCTCAATATTCTCAAACATTAAACTCTTCGACCCTAAGAAGCCATACATTTCGATTATTCGCTACCCGCTTAGAATTATGGTTTGACAACACACAGTGTGTTCCTTAGACCGACCTAAATCCCTCCCAATCAATAGACTAAACATCAAAAAGAAACAAAACAGACGAAAGTTCCAGAACCATCACTAGAAATGAACTATCAAATACCTGATTCTACACTATACTAATGTGATCATAAAGCTGCCAGAAAACCAAAAGGCATAATCAAAGACGATAACCACAACTAAATATATGTATAGAAGAGAAAGTGTAAACCTTCACAGATTAGAGCTAAGATAAATCAGAAACAAAAACTATCACAAAATCATAGCTTTAAGCCTTTAAGCTTTAACATATATGATACCTCACCTAAATCACGTGAAATCTGAACATTTCTCTGATTCTAACAGCAAATATTCTGAATTTTACTTTAAGAAAGTGACAGAGACAAATTCGAATCTCACCTGAGTAGTTCTAGTGGCGAATTCAACACCAATAGTGGATTTGGATTCCAAGCAAAACTCATTTCTTGTGAATCTCGACAAAATGTTCGATTTCCCAACACCTGAATCACCGATTAACACGATCTTAAACAAATAATCGTATTCTTGATCTACTCTATGCGTCATTTTTTTTGTTTCCCTTTCTCCGATCTCACAATCAAACCTACACATTTGAAAGATAAGAAAAAACAGAACTTTCGTTAGTCTTCTCCATAATCAAACCCAGATCCTACGAAATTAAACACGAACCCAAAGTAAAATCAAAAGATGAAAACGATTCGTGTACCCTTTTCGTTTGAAAAATCAGAAAAATGGCGGATGAATCGAGAAAAAATCGAATTTCAACGCCTTAGCTTCAGATCTGTAAAGGACAAAACTTCAATTGAGAGACTTTAATGGTGTTTTCTCTCTCAATTAATGGAGGGAAAATGGAGAATTTCTGACGAATTGTTTGTTTAATTTTGATGGGCTCCGTCTTTCTCCTTCTTCTTCTTCTTCTTTCTTCTTCTCCGAGAGAGAGAGAAAGGAGAAAATAAAGTAAAGTAAATATACGTGTGTATATACATACGCGTGGTCTACGTATCTGTGTCAGGGACAGAAGCGACGTCGTGTTTCAGAAAAAGACAAAGGCTTCAGTTACTGTGCTGATGTGGCAACTAATGATTCGTAAGCAGGCTGGCAAAAAGTAAGAGCATGTTCCAAGGGTATTTTAGGAAAATTACTTTTGGGCTTTATAATTGCATTAGAGCAATTATTGTTTTTCTTGTGAGTGTATTGGCAATGATAATAAGCCACGTCAACCGAGAATATGTAAATGAAGAAAATAATGAAACGAGGAGATGATGAATTACTGAATAATTTTGTAATCTTTCTCACATATGTTACTGTTTTTTGAAGATTGGAATTGCATCGTAACTTAATGATAAAGGATTGAGTGTGTTTATTATAGTCTACGAACTCTACTCTTAACAGTTTTCTTAGCTTACATTTTTGTTCATAAAACTATGTATTATGAAAAATGTCACATAAAACGGTTATTTTTGTTGAAAACAAAACAAAATTTGGATAAATTGTAAAATTTCTAAATCTTTGACCTATAGTTTATTTTGATGTTCAGGGCTAACCGTTGATAATACAACATTTAAAATGTAAAATCACTTTTTCCATTTCAAATATAATTGAACAAATGACATCTCAAGACCACTATACCACAACCCACTTGGTATCTAATTTATTCTTAACACTATTATGTTATTCTCTTTCATGATTCATTATCAACGACTTTGATCTTCGTAACTCCTTTCTTATAGTTTTTTTTTTCGTTTAACTTTGGTTTATTTTTCTCACCCAATGATGTTATTGTATGCCTGTGAAATCTTGGATAAAAAAATCCCTAACAAAATTCAATTAAAGACGAATACGCAGAGACAAAATATAATCTCTTTCTTTAATTCAATAAATCTTCTGCAGTGTGATGGTTTGATGAGATTCTGAATCTCATGATACAACCGTGTTAAGACTATAATCACGACACTCGATTAAAGAATCTGCGAACTAGATCTACGATATACTCTCGAAACTTACTTTTAAGAAAAGAGAAGAAGGATATTTGCTCGAAGCTTTTGTTTTTGTTATTAGATTCGATTCGATGATTTCTGAGAATGAGGTGAGACTTTATTTATAAGAAAAAGTTACTTGATCCCCAAGGAAAAGATAAGTTTTGTGAAATTCGCCTTGATCAACAAGAATAATATTCGCTCTAACATATATAGTTTTTTCAAAAATATTTTAAAAACTTTTATCTTTTTGTGGTTTTTAAACCTTCATTTTTTAATAAATGGTGAAATAACCCCTAAGTGTATTATAAAAAACTAAGCAAAGCATTATACTAAAATAGAAAAAAAAACAAATTAGTTTTTGATTTTTTATTTTTCCAAAATTGAGTTTGAGATTTTTCTAAAATTGAGGTTTTTGAAACTAAAAAAAAAATTATAGATTAGCACATTTAGTTTTTTTGTTGTTCGAATTTGTTCGAATTTCGAGTTTTTATTTTCTGAATTTAAGAAAAATGATTAAAATTATTATCAAAATTCAGATTCAGATTTAGTTCAGTTTTAGATAAAAATATAGTTAAATAATGATTAAGTAAAAGTAATTAATATTATATTTTTATTTTTTATTTTTAAATTAAAATATTTCAGATGTAGAAATTGATGTACTTTCGTAATAATACAAAATTTTTGTTTGTGTTCATGTTAATAAGTTTGTGTGATCAAACCAAATAAATATTTTAACATAAATTCATATTCGGTTCAACATAAAAATTTATATATCGCTCGTACTTTTAAAAATTGGTTTAGTTTGACATTTATGAATTTTTGTAACACAACCAAATAAATCTTCATTAATTAAAAATTTCAATTAAATATATATAATATTTTAAAATATATTCAAATATTATATATATAACATAAAAATTTACTTTTATGCAAAACCGAATCAAACCTAAAATAACATCGAAATAAATTTTGGATCTAGTTTTGACATGTTTTTCTAAATAAGAAATTGATTTTCCAAGCCAATAAATTAAAATAATTTACATAAAAAATTGCTAAAGATAAAAAAACCAATTTACTATATCTCAACAAGATGTTGAACCACAGTCTACGGTTTCATATAAGTTTTGACATTGTAACTTAAAGATTTCTATTTGGAAAAAAAAATTGTAAAATAAAATTTTGGAAAAAAAATTCTACCTAAACTGTTTTTATTTATTTATATTTTAATATAACAGTTTGTTTAGTTTTAAATAGGATTGATTGATATTGAGGATTATTTCATCATTTATTAAAAGGTGATGATTTAAAAACGCATAAAAATTGAGAATTTTGTAAAATGTGAGTTTTTAACCCATTTTTCCGTCAATAAAAGTACAAAATCTTATGAATAAACTTGGTTCAGTCTTTTTTTGAAATTGTTTCTGGGGTTTTCTTTTTAAACAGCATATAACATATATTTTTCTTTGGTTTTAGTTTAGGTTATTAATAATATTAACGCAATTATTTAATTATTTTTTCTTTAATTGTTGACATCGATTTGAGACGAAAACAACACAAAAGAAAGCCAGTTGTGTCGACGAAAAATGAGCAGCTACAGACATATATATGTACATTTATTTGTGTTCTAATTAGAAATTCACTCTAATTATTAAGCGGGTGTACTGAGGATTTAGAAAGATTTGAGTTAAAATGATAAATCATGTATTAATGTAACATGAATTTTAAAATATTTTTTAAAATTAAGTGTTATTAGATTAATAATTTTAAAATATACAATCAAATCCACTATTATTGAAAATATTTTAAGAATTAGATTTGAAAGTTTCAGTTGAGATTTCAGGAGATTTCTTAGTTCAAAATACAATAGAAATTTTATGTGATTTCTTAGTTAAAAATACAAAGATCAAAATCTCATGTTTTATACGAGATTTTAGAGGATTTAATAACAAAATTTAACCAAAATTTAATCAAATCATTTCAAATCTCATTAAAACTCATATATCTCCAAATTATTCATCCAATACAAGAGTATATTTAGTTACAACATCTAAACTAAATATACATATAGAGTTTTAACAAGTGATCAAAATTTTAAGGGATAATCCTAGCTAGAAACACTAGGGGGTGTATTGGATGAAAATTTTTGAGAGATTTGAGTTTTAATGAATTTTGAAATGATTTGGTTAAATTTTGGTGATTTAAAATTTTTGTTATTAAATTCTATGAAATCTCACATAAAACTATAAGATTTTCATCTTTGTATTATTTGATTAAAAAATCTCATGAATCTTTCAAATCTAATTCTTAAAATGTTTTCAATAACAATTGATTTGATTGTACATTTAAAATCATTAATCCAATAACACTAAATTTTTAAAAATAATTTAAAATTCATATTTCAATAACACATGCTTAATTATTTTAACTCAAATCTCTCCAAATGTTTAATTCAATACACCTCTCAATTCTTTGATACAGTTCTTAATTTCTTTGGTACATTTTTACTACCTCTCTAGAAGGGTTAGATACATTGCCTGCAAAAGTAATTGATTCAAAAAATTGCGTGGAGGATATTTCGTTCATGTAAGGTCAAATTACGAACCTGCCTCACATGATTAGGCTGCCATATAATAAACCGAATTCAGAATGTACATTCCAAATCCCCCAAATAATTTTGCCTAATATTCATTTTTAGTCACCATAAAATTAAATTAAAAACATCCATTTCTAGTGGTTAATCGAATTTAATGGTAGTTAATGAGAGTAAATCTGTTTTTATTTACAAAACAAGAAATAAATCAAGTCAAACGGAAGTTCTTTCTATTTTCCTACATTCATGAACAACAATTAAAAAAAAAGGATGCATGGATAGTTGAACAAGATACGGTAGCAAATCAAACGTTCCAAATTACAAAATCATAAATATGGAAAATACATTATAATGCCATTAATATATTAATTATTAGAGAAACAAACTTTAAGGACTTTGATTGCGTTCTTAGTATATTATCTTTCCCTATAAATAATCCTTTCATTCTCACAATCTTACAAACTTTAATTTGATTAAATCAGTAGAAAAAATGGCAAAACCTGCAGCCTCCTATGGTCTCATCTCATGTCTCTTTGCATTGGTGGTGAGTTTTGCCTCAGCAGCCAAAAATGATCAAGACAAACAGGTAACTGTACAAAGCATCCTAACTTAATTATTGTGATAACCTCATGGCTCTAAGAATCTAATTATACGACTTATGAAGAACCATGATGATGCTGATGATGATGATGATGATGATGATGATGATGATGATGATGATGATGATGATGATGATGATGATGATGATGATGATGATGATGATGATGATGATGATTAATGATGATGATGATACTTGTAAGTGTATATAGTATACATGGGTGCGCTTCCTGCTCGTGTTGACTACATGCCGATGTCGCATCAGACTAGTATTCTTCAAGAGGTCACCGGAGAGAGGTGCAATTTAATAATTTTTGATAGATCAATCCTGATTTGATTATAGTATATATGGTTTCATTCTATAAATCAAAGTCAAAGATTAACAAAGATCCTCTAATAAATAAAATGTCCTTTTTTTGTAGTTCAATCGAGAATCGTTTGGTTAGAAGCTATAGAAGGAGTTTCAAAGGTTTCGCGGCCCGGCTAACCGAAACCGAAAGAGAGATATTAGCAAGCAAGTGCACTACTAAATATTTTTCGAGACTCAAATTACTATTTTCCCTATGCAATATCTAAGCTTATGTGTTTTACTGGTTTTGCTATTTCTTCTTATTCATCTTCTTAGGTATGGAAGGCGTTGTGTCTGTGTTTCCTAGCAAGAAACTGAAGCTCCAAACAACTACATCATGGGATTTCATGGGCCTAAAGGAAGGCAAAAGGACAAAGCGAAACCATATCATAGAGAGCGATACAATCATCGGTGTAATCGACAGCAGAATCTACCCTGAATCGGATAGCTTTAGTGGCAAAGGCTTTGGTCCTCCTCCTAAAAAATGGAAAGGTGTTTGCCAAGGCGGCAAAAACTTCTCGTGCAACAAGTACAAAACTCCTCAAATTGATTCATACAACTAAATTGCTTAAAGATATGTTAATTTCTTAGTTAAATGAATGTGAATGACGTTTATACAGCAAGCTTATTGGAGCAAGGTACTACACACCCAAACAGGAGGGGCTCCCTGACTCAGCGTGGGGCAATATGGGACATGGATCGCACACAGCATCCACAACAGCTGGAAACGTAGTGAAGCACGTCAGCTTTTATGGACTCGGTAATGGAACCGCGAGAGGCGGTGTCCTGGCTGCAAGAATAGCCGTTTATAAAGTATGTGAAGCCGGTGTCAATGGCTGCACCAGTGATGGAATTCTATCTGCATTCGATGATGCCATAGCAGAAAACATGGACATCATTACCATCTCCATCGGTGGGGATTACGGTTCGCTATTCGAGGTGGACCCGATTGCGATCGGGGCTTTCCATGCCATGGCTAAGGGAATCCTCACAGTGAACTCCGCAGGAAACAATGGTCCTGCACCTAGCACGGTCGGGAGCGTTGCACCGTGGATCTTTACCGTTGCTGGTAGCAATACAAACCGCACGTTTATCACCAAAGTTGTTCTAGGAGATGGCAAGACAGTTGTCGTGAGGACCAAGAAACACATTTTCGTTCCTTTTAGACAAACCATCTTAGTATATTATCTTGTCCTCTTTTAACATTAACGCTTGCTGCCAAACAGGGAAGATCAGTAAATGCCTTTGATCTTAATGGAACGAAGTATCCTCTGGTGTACGGAGAATCAGCTTCAAGTAGTTGCGATGCTGCTTCTGCCGGGTAACTTCCTTCTCAAGAAACACTTATTTTCTTAACTTTCTTGTTCTTCATATAGCTGGCTTAAATGATAATTTTGGATTTAGGTTCTGTTCACCGGGGTGTTTAGACAGTAAACTTGTGAAAGGAAAAATTGTGTTATGTGATTCAGCGCAAAATCCCGAGGAAGCTCAAGCTATGGGAGCCGTCGCGTCCATTGTTAAAGTTCGCAATGTAGACATCTCGTTTATCTTCTCGTTCCCAGTCTCTGTTCTATCAGAAGACGATTATAACACTGTCCTCTCGTATATGAACTCCACAAAGTAAAGCTCATCTCTCTATTACATTATATTTCTTACAAATTTTCCATCTCAAAACTTAATATTTATTTTTATTTTTTTGGCAAGGAACCCTAAAGCGGCTGTTCTGAAAAGTGAGACAATCTTTAACCAGACAGCTCCTGTCATTTCTTCCTACTCTTCTCGTAGTCCAAACACAATCATTCCTGATATTTTGAAGGTATATATAGAAAAGGAGAATAACTACATTAGTCTTATTGGTCATTCTAACAGTTCTGCGTTTGATTAAATGTGAGTTTGAAATGCAGCCGGATATTACAGCACCGGGATCAGAGATCCTCGCTGCTTATTCTCCTGATGCCCCACCGAGCAAATCAGACACAAGACATGTAAAATACTCTGTTGTTACCGGAACATCAATGTCTTGTCCACATGTTGCTGGTGTAGCCGCTTACCTAAAAACTTTCCATCCACGCTGGTCTCCTTCCATGATCCAATCCGCTATTATGACTACCGGTAAGCATAATTAAAAATCATGTTGTTCAAAGAATACTCTGTTCTCTTTTTCTTCTCTACAACATAACTTTCTTGTGTTACAAGAAAACTCATAATGCTCTGTTTTGGGCTTTGTTGCAGCTTGGCCAATGAATGCATTTACTTCACTTTTTAATGAGATGGAAGAATTCGCTTATGGAGCGGGCCATGTCGATCCGGTTACTGCTATTCATCCTGGACTCGTCTATGAAGCTAATAAATCCGACCACCTCGCTTTTTTTTGCGGTTTAAACTACTATAGAAAGAACTTAAGACTCATCTCCGGTGATAGCAGATGTTGCACTAAAGAACAGACGAAATCGTTACCCCGAAACCTAAACTATCCTTCGATGACTGCACAAGTCTCGGCGAGAAAACCATTCAAACTGACTTTCCGTAGAACAGTCACAAACGTTGGTATGCCTAACACTACCTATAAAGCAAAGGTCATCGGATCGAAACTCAAAGTCAAGGTTGTTCCATATGTCTTGTCAATGAAGTCAGTGCACGAGAAGAAGTCCTTCACGGTGACCATTTCAGGAAATGGTCCTCAAGCTGAAAAACTTGTGTCGGCACATCTGATATGGTCTGACGGTGTCCACCATGTAAGAAGCCTCATTGTTGTGTATGCTACCAACTGATAAGTTAGAATCTTGTTTCTATGTGTTATCGTCTATTTTCATTGTTAATTCTTAATGTTCATAATATGTTTGTTATTTATGATGTTTCTGGTTCCTTTACTCACTTTAATTCTAAACATCGAATCAGGTTATTTGCTTGTTTTAATTGAACCCTCTTCAGTTCTAGATTTCATAATGGTCATGAGAGTTTTGATTTAATTTGGAGTATGTTCAGCGCATCAACCATCTTGATGATAAGCGTCTTTAAACGGTTATTTCTTGGAAGTTCCACTACTCTGGAGGACGAATCAGAGCGTAATATTCCAATTCAGGTTAAGGTCATAACATATTTTGCATATGTTTTCTTAATTATTTGCTTTTTTTTTAATTTGTTTTTTTCTTTCTTATTTTGAAATTTTCAATAAATATAATTTACAAGAACAGTTGCAAACATGGTATTCCAAAGTCCACTTACAAAGCAAAGGTAGTCCACGAAATATAACAAGTTCAGTATGTTAGTTATATTCGTTGATAAGATATAAGATAGCAAATAACATGTTGTAACTGGTCATTTAATGCTGATTTAGGTTAGTTAATGTTTTGAAACTGATTTTTCAAAATTCAAAGAGATATATTTTTTTAAACCGTTGCATTCTCCAAACTTATAAGATACAAAATGTCGAAATCTTGTTTCCTCTTCGTTTGTCTCTCTCTTGTTTTTGAATTTCTGCTCAGCAGAGAATGATCAAGAAAAACAAGTAGCCTAATGGTTCCCCCTCATTGTGACTTTTTTGTTTGTTTTGTTAATGTTACATGATTTATGAAATTATGATGATGATCTTGCGAGCGTATATAGTATGTCTTGCACTTCTTACCTTCGTTGACTATATACCATTGTCTCATTACACAAGCATCATTCCGGAGAGAGGTATAATAAATATGTTTTCATAAATTTTGAAAAAGGTATGATAAAATGGTGTAGTACTTATTTCTATATTATTCTAGTTACTGTGGTTTGCTCACCCGAATAAATAGTATAATTTTCTGTAGCTCTGTTAAGAAACGCTTCGCGAGAAGTTACCAGAGGAGTTTCACCGGTTTTGCAGCCTAGTGATACACATGTTTTTACTCAAATAAAAGATTGCAAGTTCATAGGCAATCATAATAGTATAGATGTGATCGAATCCACATAGACCAAAGTTACACTACGATTCTTTGAGAGTGAAACTAAGCTAAAACAATGATATAGTTTTTGTTTGTAACTTGAACGAGAAAATAACTAAACGGTGTAAACTTATGAATTAAAAGTGCCAGGCTTTAGGAATATTCGCAAGAAATCAGAAATCATGAACTAGACAATTATTCAGGGATATATAAAAACAGTAAAACTCATACATGAATATTTAACCAATCCACTGTCGTAGTATCAATCACTTTATCTAGCAACATAAAATTCTAAACTGTCGCTTGAACTTAAAACTCTAAACAAGCATTAACGAGCATGTTTGATTTGTTCACGGATTGCCTTAACATCAACTTTCATTGGCTAAGGACAATACAGTCATATATGTTCTTTCAAGCAATCTATAACACTTTTGATGAATAGAATAAACCCTAAATCAGAGACTAAGTGATCAATTTAGCTTAAGCAATGAGAACTTCAATAAGTCTTTGACTCAGGAAACTTGTTGTTTGCCGGCATAGTTCATCTAGATTAGTTTGTTTTGTTTTGTTTTAACGTCATTTCCAGGATTACTTTGTTATAATCACCGGAGTTGTATCTCTTCAAAGCTTATTAATATAATTTTCGGATGAAAACATAACAAGAGAGAGAACATGACTAGGAATGAATGTTTCAGGTGTACCATCATCCATGTAGATGGGAAATGTTTCGTACATTTAGACTATGTTTTGGGCCCATGAGAATTAAATATTTTGAACATAATAGAAAACCATGAGATATTTTCGTCCTTAATAGTTTTTTTGTTTTGTTTTGTTTTCATGAATATATTGTTTTAGTGGCAAATCTTATAAAATATTTTGAAAGTTATATACTTTAAAATAATTCTTACTTAGTAGTATACATATACTACGTTTTAGTCGATTATATAAAAAATTCAGTAACATTCTGCGTCAGCCTGAATTAATATTTTGAGTGATGTTTGATGAAACTTATATTACATGATGTGGTTTTAGTCATGGAAAGAATTATGGGCTTCGGCCCATAAACCTTCTGGTAATTTAAAATAAAATATCTCTTTTTTATGATTTTGTTAAATATCAAATTAATGGCATGACTAATTACTTGCATATATCAAATATAAAAATAGATAGAAGAATTATAACTGTGCACAAATTACATTCACAGTTTAATCCATATTGATAGATAAGGTAAATGGTTAACATGGTCAACCTAAAACTTAATTGATTTCCTCGATGTGGTCAAACCTAAGAAATAATTGATTTCATTCTTTTTCTTAATCAATTTTAATAATGGGTAAAAAAAATTATTTTTGGTATATGCTTTAAAATATAGAAACAAATGAATTGTAGGTTGAATAAGAAAATCATAATTTTAATATTCAAAGTAGAATATATTTGTTTCCATTTAAAAACATATAACAATTGTATATATAAAGAGAACGTCAATTGACAAAGTTCAAATCAATTAAAAGCAATCAAGCTGTATAAGTTGAAAGAGAAGTAAGAAGAGATGTTTCATTTGCCTCGCTATCCTCCATGTGCGTCTAGCCCTTGCACTGATATAGAGTGTTGTGTTATGGGTATAAACAGTAGAACCTCTATAAATTAATACTCGATAAATTAATAACCCTTCTAAATTAATAAATTATTTTGGTTCCAAGTTGGACCGTTGTAATAATTGACACATTTCGATAAGATAATAAGATAATAATTTTTTTGAAATCTCTATGTAAATATATGGTCCCATTAATAACATAAATTAATAATTATATAAATTTATTGTTTATATATAAGATATTTTAATGAAATATGATTCTAATGTTGTTTATTTATTCGTAAATTTATAATTTTATTAGAGTTTATCTCTATTTTTCTTAAAATATCAAAAATATATGATATTATCTTCTCAAATTAAATCAAAAATTATTAAAAAAATTTATATATGCAATAATTATTTTCTAATGTGTAAATGCATTAAAACACATCGAAGTATTGTCTTCATTTTTCTACTTTTTATATAACACTTTTTAAAATTCGGAAATTTTTTATATAAATTAATAATTATTAATTTATCGATAAATTAATAAAATTCTCTGGTCCCAACATTATTAATTTATAGAGGTTTTACTGTACTTACATTCTCATTTTCATTTCATTTTTTAATAAATGTATAGTATTATACATTATTACTCTTTTTAAAACAAATCATTTTTCAGGTTACAAGTATATTTGGCCAGAACTCGTTGGAGAAACTGAAGAAAAAGCGAAAATGACGATTGAAAGAGACAATCCAAATGTGGGAGCAGCTTTCCTTCGATCGGGAGACAAGTGGATTGAAGACTTTTGCTGCAACAGGGTCTTTGTCTATTTAAATTCCCATGGCATTGTTACTCGCGTTCCTAAGATCGGTTAATCACTTAACAAAAAAATGATCGATTGATCTTTTTATTTTAAGTTATTATCTATATGTATGCCCTACCATTATCAGTAATAAAAGAAACCATCAATAAGACATCCCCCTTTTACTATTATTATTCTTTTTAAGTTATATGAATTCTAGTGTATTATAAATGGGTAACAAGATATAATCTAGACAATATAACAGTCAACCTTAGTCAAAGATTGTTGAATCAAAACTAATTAATGTACAGTAGGGTTATCCATACAAAAAACACATATAGAAGGGAAAACTAAACTCTTGTGTATTGTAAATGCTGAAGAGAAACACAATGTTTTAACTATCTTATGAGATGGCATTTGCGGTTTCAGGTTCTGCACACAGGCTGTCTAGACAGCAAACGTGTGTAAGGGGAAATAGTTTTATGCGATTGTGCCCTAAATTCCGAATTCCGATGAAGTTCAATCTAAGGGAGCTGTTGGGTCCATTGTTAAATTAAATTACGCCCTAATCTTCTCTTTACTAGTCTCCGTTCTATCAGCATACGGCTATAATATTATGTACACTCGTATATGAACTCCACAAAGTAAGCCTCATCTCTTCGTTTTATAAGATTTCTTACAAACTCTCCATCTTAAAGCTTCGAATTTTTGTTTTGCCAGAAGCCCTAAAGCCGCTGTTATGAATAGTGAGGCAATCTTTAACCAGACAGCTCCAGTCATTGCTTCCTACTCTTCTCGTGGTCCAAACAAAATCATTCATGTTCTCTTGAAGGTATTATATAGAACTCTCATCGGTATTTCTAACAGTTCTGTGTCTAAATGGAATGTGAATTTGAATTGCAGCCGGATACAACAGCACCAGGATCAGAGATTCTGGCTGCTTATTCTCATGATGCTCCACCAAACGACTCACAATCAGACACAAGAAGGGTAATTAAAGTACTCTGTTCTTAGCGGAACTTCAATGTCTTGTCCACACGTTGCTGGTGTAGCCGCTTACGTTAAAACATTTCATCCACGTTGGTCTCCTTCCATTATGATTAATCAAGCCCTATTTTGATTATTTATGATGTTTCTCGCTACTTTCCGTCTCCTTGTTTAGGCCTAAGTCTAAAAACGCAGTCGTTTTACTAACAAAGTCCGTTTAAACGTTGTCGTTTTTGTAATATTCACTATCATCCGTTAAAATGTTATGTGAGATTTTGGTTTTAGATTTAGGTGCTTTCGAGACAATTTCTCTACCGGGAAGAAGAGACGATTCAAAGTTCACACATTTGAGAGTCTGAGATCGAGAGATGATAGCAATTCGCGTCTTCTCGCGAAATTTCCCAGCTTTGGCTTCGATTGTCTTCCTAAACTTAACTAGAAATCCAACAATTCATCGAATTTCATTCTCGAATCTAAAACCCAAGACGCTACTTCACCCGATTCCGGTGAAACCCTTCGCGGTGTTTGTTTCTCGGTTCCATGATGGGAGGCCAAGAGGTCCTCTCTGGAGAGGGAAGAAGCTAATCGGAAAAGAAGCCCTTTTTGTGATTCTGGGTCTCAAGAGATTGAAAGAAGACGACGAGAAGCTGGAGAAGTTTATAAAGACTCATGTTTTCAGATTGTTGAAATTAGATATGTTAGCTGTTATCGGCGAGCTTGAACGACAAGAAGAGACTGCGTTAGCTATTAAGGTGATATCTCTACGTTTCTTTTTCTTTTTTTTTTGGGTCTCAACCCAGGATCTTTAGTTTGATTCCATGTTGGTGTTTGTTCAGTGGAATTGTTGACCTGTGTTGACTACTACGATCGTGTTTTCGTTTTTTATAGTTTAGTTGCAATGTTCTGTGTTTCTGTTCTACAACATTGGGGTCAATTTTAATTAGAAGCAGAGTTTCATGGAAGTGCTCATGAACTGTTCGACGAAATGCCTGAATAGAGCTTACATCAGGATGCTTAAGTTGATAACTCATCATGAAGATGTAGACCTTCCATTATGGATCATAGACACATATTCTTGTGCTTATGTGTCTTTTCTAACTCTTGCTTCATTGTGTTGTTGATGATTGGCTTCTTCATTTATCAGATGTTCGAGGTGATCCAGAAGCAGGAATGGTACCAACCTGATGTCTTTATGTACAAGGATCTTATAGTATCTTTAGCAAAGAGTAAAAGAATGGATGAAGCAATGGCGTTGTGGGAGAAAATGAAGAAAGAAAACCTCTTTCCAGATTCTCAGACTTATACTGAGGTTATCAGAGGGTTTCTGAGAGACGGATGTCCCGCTGATGCAATGAATGTGTATGAAGACATGTTGAAATCTCCAGATCCGCCAGAAGAGTTGCCGTTTAGAGTTCTGTTGAAG